>VWZP01005262.1:772356-807726 GCA_013396995.1 Dicaeum eximium | reverse complement strand
GTTGGTTGGTTGGTTGGGGTTTTTTTAGTAAATCGGATCTACTCCTGTTCTCTGTGATAAATTTAGTGTACTCAAAACCTCATTTCTTTTTTCTTTGAGTTTGACCAGTTTTGATAATCTGTTAGTAAGGCTTACTTTCTTACTGCCTGAAGATCTTTTTCAAGTCTCATCTCCTCTACTGGCACACACAATAATATAAAAATAATTAGTTACATACACAGTCTAGCATATGGAAATCTTTGTCATGCAGAAGTATGCTGATTATTTTAAAATGCAAATTAGTCAACAAGTGTGCAGTTTCATATTCACCTATTTCCTCTCTTCATTGAGTCCTGGTGATATAGGAAAACAATATAAGTCCAGTCTACATTTAAATTAAACTAAAATTAGATTAAATTAAATTAAAATAGAATCACGAATGAGTGTGTGTATGTTTTCAGGTGGGATATTTTATCATTTTAGGTAGGATCTATGTATACAGTACATCCTCTAATTCAGAAATGTAAACCAAGAGAAAACAGCAAAAGTTGGAAAATATGATGCCAAAATATTTATCATAAAATGTGTACCTTCTGCTTTCATCTCTCAAATTATAAATAAATATATTTATTTATTATAAGAAATTACAGTTCTTTCTATGTTTTATGATGTTTTACCTTCTTTCCCCTCTACATCGAGTATTTTTGTGAATAGTCAGAATAAGCTGGACATGAAATGTTGGATTTAAAAATAACTACCATTAAAGACTATGACAAAAAACCACCAACAATTTGAAAATCATACAAAACAGAAGACATCACTGAAAAAAATAAAGCTCTCACTGGCTAATGCAGTTACTACTATAATTAATGAATGCACTATTTTGTGATGAGGGACACCTTTCTGTACTATCCTTCCGTCATTTTGCATCAAAGAACTGCACCAGATACAGTAGTCATGGAGGGGATATTTCAAGCCTAATGTAGTATGGACAAAGCCATAACTCACAAGTTACTGGGTAAGATGTTGTGATAGATTAGACTTCCCTTGACACAGTTGTATTTTCATGGACTTGATAGAGGAAAGTAATGTCTCCAAGGGAAAAAAACTCATTGGTGTGATCTGGTTTCTTCTTAACCTGATTTTTGGAGGCATAATTAATTAGAATTTATTCCAGATTCTAAAACTGGAAAGCACTGACAAGTTACATTATAAAACAATGCTGTTTCTTGGGAACAGTAATGACGAATCTATTTTTTGTTCTTACTACTGGAATTGCAGTAAGCTGGTAAGCTAACAACCACTTGTGAAGTTTGGCCATCTCTTCAAATTTCAACCAGTGACCCAGAGGTCAGAGAAAAGCTATAAGCAGTATTCCAAACTCTGTGAGACCTCTGCCTTTCTTGTTAGGTGAAAGCCCACAGGGAATGTGCAGAAGCTCATATTATAAAGGATTGCTAGTATAGCTTTGCAGGGTCAGCTGAAAACAAATTTCATAGCATTGTGTTAGTCTTATTAACAAGGATTTTTGTGGACAAAAAAAAAATCAAATTAATGTTCCTTAATAAAATAGTGGCAGGCCAGCCTTCTTATTTGACATCCTTTCTGTCCTTGGATGCCAGAAATTCTGCCTGTACAGCAGGTGGTTATCCTCCAGCAGTAATAACTACTAGCACTGGAGGAGAAATGTTCTTCCTGCCTGTAGAGCAGGTCATTGATACTTCCTATCACAACTGTATGTCATGGCTGAAGTGAATAGTAAAGTGAAGTTAGTCATAAACAGCAACTCTTTTGTGAACCATTTCAGAAGCCATTTCCTACAGTCATTCAAAGATGTGGTGTCTGAGAGGACTGAAGCTTGTTATTCCCCTCGATGTTTTTGTGAAAGAAGAAATCATACGCTGCAGGACAGAATGCTGGTGCCTCAAACGATGCCCTAAGTGTTCCTTTCCACTGCTACAGGCAGACACAGGGCTCCATGTTGTGGCAACCATCTATTCAGTTGCCACAGCTGATATGTGGGTGGGAGACAGTAGGATGTGCTCTAGTGAGTCAAGAAAAAGCAGGTAAATGCTAAAAAAGGGGAGTGAGTAAAACATTTTAGACAACACTGAACTGATGAACAGGCTTCACAAGTATTGCCAGTTTGCTTTCTAAACTCTATCATTCTGAATGCTCTTGGAATGCAATGTCACCTCTGATGTTTTTTCACCATTTTACCTTCTTTGTGCAAAGATGTTGTGCTTATTTTCTTCTGACAGGGACATTGTCTTGAACATGTGTGTCACAGTAATATGAGTCAGTTTTGCCCTCCCTGCCTCATTAAGTTCTGCCTGAAACCTAAAGTTGGTGAAAATGCTACTGTTCATCTGATGAAGGGAATACATCTACAGACTGCCATCACAAGACCTGTTGCATTCTTGTCCAGTTTTCCTTCAATTACAAAATTTGTATCTAGGATACTGTAATGTGGACAGACTCAATAGGATTCTGTAACTCTAAAACAAGCTGGAGAGAATCAGTGAATCTGCATCCCAAACAAAGCTGTACAGCTGACCCACTCAAGTTTTCAGGGAGCATACACATGTAAGGAAAAAAATAAATCAACTGATGTCTATCCTAGAAGCCTGCCTAATTCTTGAGTATATATGAATGTTCATCTAACACATGCCAACCTTGACTTGTGTTAAGAGAGCATAGCAGGTTAAAAACTTCACTTGTTCCTGATGTCAAAGTAGTAGCAGGTGAGGATGACTACTGACAGCAGTAAAAGTGGAAGCTAGGCACTCTTGATGGCTGTTGATTGTTGAACTGACAGTGTGTAGTGCCTGTGTTAATCTACATTGCTTCTGATGACACTGATTAGAGCTGATTTCCTAAAGAAAAGCCATTTCCCATCAATAGCACAGTAATGAATCATACCTAATGCTGACCTCTGTTTCTCTGACGCTCTAAGTACACGACCTTGAAACTCTGTCATGGGCAACCCAAAATGTTACTGTATTCCATATCTACCTGTGCCCCAAATGGTTACAGCCTCTTTAAAGCCCTGCAGTTTGGAAGTTTGGGTGGGGTGGCAGCACAGGTGCTTTTAGAGTCTCCTCAGGTGCTTTTAAAGTTTCCTCAGGCAGGCAGCTCCTGCTCTTTTGTTTTGTGGTTTCTGCCTTGCTGTCTTCTTTATATTTTGCCTTAGGCAGAGGCTTTTTCGTTTTTGGGTTCTCTTTTTGGTTTGGTGGTTTTTTGGTTGGTTTTTTGTTTTGGTTGTTTTTTTTTTCCCTTTGTCTCAGAGATTGCACTCAGTGGTTTTGAGCTGCCTGGGGGTGAATTCCACAGGTTCCTGCCTGTCTCCTGGACTCCATCAAGCCATTCGAGCTTGCCAAGGCACCCAGCTGAGGAGAGAAGACCACAAGTCACCCCAGTGCAGCCTCCTTGCCCTTGCCTTGACGGCTCCTGCCATCTCCTGCCACTAGAAAGGCGAAGTCCCTCTGTGAACTCTAACCCCTGGATGCAGAGAATGCCAGCCGGTGTTGGGGAGATGAGCTGAGCGAGGCCGTGGGGGGAGATAGACCCCATCTTTCCTCTGTCCTTCAAACCACATTCCCAGCTGCAGAAGACCATGTTGGTGGGGCACTCCTTGTGTTTTGGATCTCCCTCTGTTCTAGGCACTCTGTAAAAATTAGCAGGTCTGTATCTGGTGGTTATTTGCTGATTCTTGACTGTTGCTGTCCCACTTGTTAGTAAACTGTTATTTTTTTCACTTAAATTTACTTGTATTCATTCCTTTTTAGTAAAAGGAATTGGTTGAACTCAGAGAGGGAGGCAATGCATTCCAGAGTGTTCTCCTTCCAATTGTTTTAAAGCAAGACACACTTCTACTGTGCTACTTCAAATACTCCAAAAAATGCTGTTCAAGCTTCCCAATAAAAGTAAATACAAGTAAGCATATGAAAATCTGTATGCAGCTGACTTTTGCAGAGGACACAGATTCCTCAAGCAACCTCATGTTTCTTTGCAGTCCAAAACACATACAATGAAGGATGAATGACGTAATTATCAGCATGACAGCAGCTTTGGAAGAAACACACACTATTAAAGAGAATTAAAAAATATGAATAGTATTCATCATGTCACCTAATTTAGTCTGAGCTCTTAGCCCACTGGGGAGGTGATTCTCTGACAATATACAGGATTAACAGGTAAAGAATATCTGGGTAACTAATAAGATTAATAAGACTGGGTAACATTCTACTTATTTTTTAACAATCTGCCAGCAGCTTTCTTTTGAGCAGAAAATTGTATAAAGGACAATCTCTAAGTCATCATTTATAAAAAGCAATATTTTGTCTGAAAACCTGCACTTGTTCTGACAAAGTGTTGCTAAGACAGAACTTCAAACAGTCCCAGAAGGAGGGTAGTTTGTCTTTCCTTATTCTTAGGTAATTGGTCACTGAATGAAAATCTTTTGTCATTTCTGAAGTTTAACAGGGACTTAGAGATCAGTATATTGGGACACATTAACTCACTCTTCACCTAGCACCACCCATTCCTGTACACCAAGCACTGATGACAGGCATGAAGGATTAACACTTAAAACACTTGTCACCACCTTGCTTTCCACCCCCCCCCCAATTATCTGAAGGGTTTAGCAAAATAGGTCCTGTACATTTGAAAAGTTTTGCTTCTTGTTCTCTTTAGGATCACAGAATCTAGAATCACAGAATTTTCAGAATGATGACAAAGAGGGGAGGATTTCCAGGCTGACTAGAAAAGAGTCAGTAAACCATGGATACATTAATAAAACATCTATCAACAGTTTTCATTTTAACTATCTTTAATTTAATCCAAAATTACTGACCTGGATCATCACTGATTAGGGACAGATATGTCCCTAATTCAAAATGGGTGACAGGGATGCAGAGATGGCCCTTTTGTCCCAACTTCTTCAGAAAAAAACCTCAAGATGTAATTTTGTTCTGAGAGAAGGAGCAACTGGCATGTTGCACAAACTGCTTTTTCTTCCTCAGTGACACCTCAAGTACAGATTCATGGGGACATATTTTTCCCTCCTTCTAGAAACAAATGAAGCATGAAACCTCCCCAGACCCAAATTTGAAAGGCAAAATATACCCAGTTAAATCCAAGCAGTAAGACTTCTGGAAAGCAAATTAATCATCTCTTATGTGTACTCATGGGTCTTTCACAATATGCAGGTTTAATTTTGGAAACAGAGGTCAAAGCTCATTCTTAGTTAACTAATGCTTAGGTAAATATCTGATCAGTGAACACTGCTAAAAACAACACTTCTAACTACTTGGTAGGAAAACTTGTACAAATAGCATAATCCCTCATGGTGGACATAGGGTTATTTACCCTGTTAAAGAATAATGTCAGCTAGGATGCTTTCTAGTTAATTAGTAGCTGGAGTAGCAGTACCACTGCAAACATAGCGGTCCTGTTCAAAGAAGTAGACTTACTGTGCAGGTAAATAGTGAAAATTAATCCTTAAATTGTAAAGTTAGCATATTTGATCCCACAGTAGCTGATACCTAGCCTTTCCTTTTAAAATAAAGTCTCAGCATAGATACTACATTAGAATTAAGGGAAACAGAGGTAATATTAATAATCATCCATATTGCATAGCTTCACTTATGCAAGCCTGCATTCTGGCATAAAGTCTGTTGTGAAGTAAGATGGGACCCTGCCAGAGTCATTATTCCAATTTATTGAGTAGCAGACTAGTTATAAGAACAAAAGATCAATATTAATGGCTGGAATACAAGTTCAGCCTGACCCTGAACCAGACCTATTAAAGCAGCAACATATTCCCTTTTTCCTTGGAATGTTTGTTTGTTCATTTGTTTGTTTTTAAACAAGACAAATTTCTTGTTGTGGCAACACTCTCCTATTTAAAATTATTCACACAGCACTTACCTTTCTTAGAAAAAGTATATTGGGCTTTCAATTAAACAAGTTCAAATGGAAAGTACCAAATCTAGTGTATCTGCATTTCCTTTGTGATTTCATCTAGATCTCACATACTTTTACTTCTGGCCTAGACTTTGTGCTAATTAGGACCATACATGTAACTGATTTTGATTTTTTTCTGCCCAACTCAGAAAGAAAATAGAATTAAAATTTACTGAATTTTTCTTGTTGGCCATGGCAAGAAGGAAGAAAAACTCTCAAAATACACTCCTGTTATAAAAGAAAGGCATTAACAATCTGCTCATGCATTCTGCTGAAAGCTGAGCCATTCTTTTACAAGAAGAATCAAGGAAATAAAGAAGTTTAAATAGGCATATATGCACTAGTTTTCATATGAATAAAAATATTCTTCCAAAGAAAAGAATTGGAGCCAGAAACCTAGCATGTAAAATCTCTACCTTTTTTTTTTTTTCTTGTGGGTAAAGAGGAAGGAATTTTAACAGAACATAGAAGTAATCTTATTATAGGATGTTTTAACTGGTACACAACATTGAATTTAAATAATATAATCATAGATCCAAATATCCTAAGCTGGAATGGACACACAAGAATTTAGAAGTGTTTTTTTTTTTTTTTTTTTTTTTAAATTAAAAAATACAAAAGAAATCACAGCTATTCATGCTGTTCCTTATGCATGTTTTTTGTTGGATTTGGTTATGTGTTTTCTGTTTATTTGTTTGTTTTCAGTTATTCTGGGGGGGAGAAACATCCATTTTTAAATCAACAATTTATAACAATAATGTATGTCATATAAGAATATTATTAGTGTTTACAAAAATGACTGAAAAATGCTAGCTCTACAGTAAAGCTGGAAGATGTATTTTCGCCAAAAATTGTAGATCACTCCTAATGACCTCTTTCTGAAGAGTTTCTTATTGTAATTCTTAGGAGGAATTTCTATGCAGCTAGTTCTGTTTGTATTTTGGTTAAGGCTCTATTGTGTTTCTTCTATTAATCTTTCAAGAGTCAAATAATTTCATTCTGAGTTTGGCCCATCAGATTCCAGCTCATCAAACAGATTAATTTTGACTGAATTAAGAGACATCCTCCTGAGAAATGAAGATGTTATCAAATTTCATAAATTAGACTCTAGCCATACTTGAAGATAATCTTTTAATAGTAAGGAAAAAAATTCTCAATTCAGATTATGTTACAATTCTTGCTTACAACTTTACTGCTGAGAACAGAATGGATGTGCATGGTATTTACGTAAATTAGACAAATCAGTGGGCTTGCAATTCCAAGTAATGGATTCCAACTGAAATAAATGCATAGAAACACAAGCTGTCACTGCAATGTACTTGCTCTACAGATTAGTACACAGATTTGTATACCTTCCCTCAATAGCCAAGTATATCAATACCTTGTGAGAGGAACTTTAACATTTAAAGTTTAAGAATCAGTACTTAAAGTTTAATGAAACTTCCTTGATTTATGATGTTGATCAAGATTTGTAAGTACACAGGCAGAGCTGCAAATAATTTTGATTTTAATTACCTTATTCAAACATAGTAAAAAAACCTCCTTAGTCTTGAGGGCAACACTGCTTTAATTTTACAGTGGATTATTTATAGCTTTTGGTGAGGGAATCTCTTCCCAGACTAGGTTGAAGGGCTGAAGCCGTCAGTCCATAATAAAATTTACATCTTTCTAAACCTTGCAGAGAAACATTAACTGACTGAGACTAGCATTAATGCAGTACTTTTCCTAATCAGTTGGGCAAGTGAAAAATATATCCACTGAGATAACCCTGTGGAAGAAAAGTGATTCACAAACCTAAGCCCCACCATATATCTTTTTTAAAAAAAAGAGTCTGAAAGTGGAGGCAGGAGGAAGATAACCATCTGTCTATGGGAACAATATATTTCTAAGTTACATCTCTGTCTCTTTCCAACAAAGTATTTTGACATATCACATACCCTTCCCCATAGAATTACTGAATGACATGCTTAAGAAGTAAAATGGAATAAAGTACATAACGCGTTATGAAACTGAACACATACAGAAACCTGTTCTGAGATTCCATGGCTCAGTCATATGTTGAAAAGGGAGGCTGAGAACTCAGAGAATATCCTAATGTTATTTTGATCTTGAGAGAAGAATAATTCAACCTATTTCAAACTTTTGATAAAACAAGACTTTTCACCTAAGCTAACATTTGAGCTAACATTTCTGTCATTGATATTTATCTCTTTAATTTCATCTGCAAGTCCTGTATGTAATTAGAAGCATCATATAAATCACAAAAGAAAGCCATGAAGGTTACTATGCAAAGGTTGCTAAAGGAAGTTTCTTCATTTCCTATTTACCAGACTTCCCCCATTAAATCGAATAATATTAATTATCTTAGGATCTTTTATGTGTTTTATATGATGCACTACATTTTTCTGGAAGTTTTCCCACAGATGTCAAAAAATTAACTCAGTTTCAGAACTTAGCTTGAAATTACTAGAGAATATTTTTTGAAAAAAAGGTTCTATTTCTACAAATGTGAATAATTAAGTCTAATTTCTTGAGAATGGATTTGAACCTTTTAGGAGCACATATATTCATTAAGAAAACTGAAGAATTAAAAAAGATTTTCCACTCCCCTTACATCTGAGTAAGAAAACTCAGAAGCCATGAATTCACATAAATTTGATTTATTTTGATTCCTTAATGTGCTAGCCACAGTTTGGAACAGGAAGAAAAATCCAGCACTTTTTACCAAATAAACACCAACTTGTTTAAAAGGTACTTGGAGCATCACTGTCCCACTGAAACAGTACAAGTTTTGTTTCCAGAACATTGGCCTGAGGACAGGAGCACCTACAAAAGAAAGGTGATAAACTATAAAATAGAGATCCTTTCTTCAAAGAATGTCTGCTTTGAAGTAAGAGAGGTAGATTATCAGATATATTATGACAATTAAAAACTAACTTAACTGCAAATTAAAAAATAACTTAGACAGTTGTATGACTGGAAGATCAGAACAGAAATTTTTAAGTCTAGGCTAACAAGTACACTTATAATAAACAATAAGAAAAATACCCTGTCTGGTCCCAGGATTCAGAATTTCAGATGGAAACCAATGAATTCCAGTTGAATTTTTACTTGTGAGGGATATGAAAGCAAAAGTTTTCACTTTTGCAGGGATGACATAGTCTGTGCTCAGAAGGTGGCAGGTATATTTCCAGAACAAGCTAAAATAAAATGTTGGCCCAAGACTCAGCTGCATCAAGCAAGGACGAAAAATAAACTTCACACAAATTTACTCAGTGGTGTGCATTTGCTGATCTACATTCCAGCTAACTGTTAAGATTCTGGTAAATGCATATACAATCAATTTCCTCAGGTGGAAGTTGTGCTTTGATGGAACACTTAATCCTCCTCTGGGAAAAATAGTTTTCATTATTTGGAGTTTGCTTTTTATAATACAACAGCTTTCATCTGTTTGTGAAGCAACTGCAGTGGGAAGATGAAGAAGGAAGAAACTGTGCCTGTCTCTGTGAATGAATTGTCTTTGGGCAGGGTGCTATTGCCCAAGTTCTGCCTCTCTTGAAAGAGCACACTTCACACATCTATTGTTGGTTCCATTGATCTAAGCATATGGGAGATTGCAATATGCCTGAGGACTGAATAGGCTTATCTGAATAATAATAATAATGATAATTTTGAAAGACTTAAGAATTTCTCACTTTGAACTGAAGGACATGATTTCTTGCATTTTTATCTTAAGAAAAGGATAGCTTTCTTAATCTTTTAAATAATAAGACATTAATGTAGTGTTCTTACAATTTATTTCACTTTAATATATATGACAAAAATAGGAATAGGAAGATGGCACACCTATCTGAGCTGATGACTTGACTTTTATTGACACCAATAATTATATTCTCTCTCAAGTTTTT
The DNA here is from genome assembly GCA_013396995.1 of Dicaeum eximium. Classification (NCBI taxonomy): domain Eukaryota; kingdom Metazoa; phylum Chordata; class Aves; order Passeriformes; family Dicaeidae; genus Dicaeum; species Dicaeum eximium. The sequence continues at coordinate 797,872 of VWZP01005262.1, read as the reverse complement.
TTTCCTAACATAACCCAGAGGAATCCATTAGTATCATAACTAGAAAAGTATTTTGTCCAATACTCAGTTGGTCCTTCTCTGAACCTTTTACAGTTTGAATTTATGAAAAATTTGATACATATCTTTACTCTGGTGTGAGCTCTTCCTTTGGAAGTCTCTGATGTAAATATGCAGCCAGTATTTCTTCTTTATTCTTGCATCATCATGGAGACATAGTTACTCTATTTTTATAAAGTACAAGGGTTTTTTTCTCCTCTTCTGCGACTGCTCATTAACGATCCTGAGCTTAAAGGAATATCACTAACCCCTAAATTTGTGAGCTTGCATTTATGCCATTAAGATTTCTCTCTCTGTTTTTTTCCCTCTTATGCTTGAGGTCATCTATTCTTTATATGTAATATCTAATTGTATTCTGGAGTTTTAAGGCATAAAGCTTTTTGCTATCAGAAATTTTCACAAATGTTTATATATTTTTTTTCTTTGAAATGCATTAAAGCATTGACTAAATTTAGTCTATCCATCACTGAGGAATTTCCCTGGTGAAGTTCTATACAGCTGATGTTTTCTCTAAACACATATATAAATCTCTAGTACTTATCTAGCTCTTAATCCACTCAGTATTTTGTTTTAAGTGGCATTGCAGCACATGATTTATTGAGCCAAAATTTGTCATATTTATAGTAAATTTCCAGTGTCTATTTATTCTTTGAGGATCTAAACAGAGATCTTCATGGTTTTTTTTTTTTCCCTAATAAAATTGAATTTTACCTTAGTCAGATATCTGTTTCCCATCATATTTAGTAATTCTTTCCTTCAACATATGAGCTTCAAACACCTTAAAAGAGGTTCTTTAAAAGTAAATTATTATAATGAAAGAACATTCTCACAGAAATATGAAGGACATTAGAAATATATGACTTTAGATTTACTTTCTTTTTACTTTTGAATGAAAAATTTATTTATGACCATGAAAACCAAAACTAGTTAATGATAATCTATTCCAAAGCCATAAATAAATATTTATTTAGCTAATAATTTGGCTTGTACTTCAATTCCGGTGTGATTAGTAAGAATGTCAAAGTATAGGATTCAGCAAGATCAGTACTGTGGACTGGGATCTGCTACAGATCCTGAATTATTTTAAGTATATAAATTCAATGTGTGTAGGTGAGTTGCTTAGTTGTCAATATCTATTTCATGTTACCAGTAAAGACTGCTGATCTACTTTAGTAAACTGGCTATTATTATGACTGGACAGGATACACTTTTCTGCCTTTCTGCATATTTACCATATTCACCATACTATTCTGAACTAATTTGCATTAATAATGGTCATAGAAAAAAAATTCAACTGTTGTTCTGTTTTTTAATTAGCAGCAGAGTATTTATAATTGTAGTGTTACAGCTAGTGCTTTCTACATAAGCTTTCAATATTATTATACACAAGTCATTTTTTTCATATGGGGTTTACCACTACCAGCTACTAAGAATTATATCTTTGGGAAAATATGAGTATTGAAAAACTCACTAACCCTGTCAGTCTACTTACATTTTGTGAGTTTATGTTTCTAAGACTCTAATAATGCAGAATTTATTTAGTAAAGGAAATGTACCACATTGAAAATACTTATTTTCCATTCACTTGCTCCTGCAATATTTTTAGCCAATATACTAGTAATAAACCAGTCTGAATAAAAAGTAGATAGATTTTAGTTATATTATAGTTTGCTAAGCTGTTAAATCTAAAACTGGGGTGGTGTGGAAACCTCAACTGCAAAGAATATTACAGTAAAAGGCATGTGTTATTTGATTTCATACTTTAAGCTTGATGTAGATTAAGTCATTGGGTTGTAAATTTTACTACTACATAACAGCAAAAGTTAGCTCTGGCAGTCGTGTAAAAGAAAAAGGAAAATTTCATTGAATTTCCACAGTCCTTATGTCTGGACAACATTGTAGAATTATATTGATATTTTAAACATGCCCTCATGTTTCAGAACCATCTAAAAGACAAATGCATCCTAGTGAGCCTCCACTAAAAATATCAATCAATCAATCAATCAATCAATCACATTATTGAAGAATGAAGAAAAATAGACAGTGCACCACTGTCAACCAACAGCATTAGATGTATTTGTCAGTGGTATCCAAGTTAATATTATTTTGCACAGAAATAAAGTCATACAAGCCTAAAATTACTTACCATCTAACAGGAGCTCTCAGCAGCAGAACATTCTGCCTACTACAACTTCTTCACTATCCATTTGCCAAGATGCTAGCTGCTTTCTTAGGACAAATCTGATAGGTAGTTAGGAAAGAGGAGTACAGATGAGGAAAACCAAGGCCAAGTTCAGAAAAATGTCTGAACAGACCCCAACTGTGAAGTTAGTAATAATACATACCTTTACCACTAACATTTGAAAGCATGTATCTGGATGAGTTAGAGCCCCTATTTGAAATAAGGGGCTCAAATGTGAGGCAACACTGATGCACACGAGCTGATTGTATACCCCTGTGCATCTTACAAGGGCTTTATGTGCTAGGTAGAAGCTAGTGCAGTTTTCCTAAATGGCAAACCAGGACACCAAAAAAGTTGACTGACCAGACGAATTGTGTTAACAGCTTATCTGAAGCTTATCCACCAATAGTTTTCCTTCCTTCCTTTCCTTCCTTTCCTTCCTTCCTTCCTTTCCTTCCTTCCTTTCCTTCCTTCCTTTCCTTCCTCATTAGCTGCAAGTTTTCAAGTTTTCACTAATCTCTTTAACAAAATTGTAGCACATAATTACTATTATCTCGAAGTACATCTTTAAAACAAATATAGTTCTGTTTCTGACATCAGGAATTGCAGCCTACTCTACCCTTCTAAGTACACTAAATGGTACTTAGTACCTGCAAGAGCTTTCCAGAGACATCAGCTGCAGAATAACATCCTCAATATTTTGACTACACTCAACTCATTAAATACACCTGAGCTCTGCAATGTAGTGCCTACAGCTTCCAACCTCGGGGATAAAGTAATTACTACAGATAGGATGAGAAGGTGACTTAAAACAATACAATTCAATTTAATTAGCTACTCTATCAAATGCAGTGGGTAGAAATGGATGTCATGGAGGCAGACCCTCACTGAGGTCTTGAAGAGTTTCCAACTGAGTAAGAAAGGACAGCACAGAGTGGGTCATTAGCATCAACACTGTTACAAGTGAGACATAAAAAAAGTCTCAGATCTTCATGGCTATCATCCTTTTTTGCCTCATGTATCTACCCAGCTTTGCATGCATATATCTTCTCAACATGGACTCTAAGAGCCTTCCCTTCAGCTCATCAGATGCTTTTGTACCACTGTAAAATGCCGCACCTTGAAGCAAAGACACATGAATTAATTAATTGCATAAATGCAAAGTGTATTTTACATAATAGAAAAATTCAATAATTAGAATTAGGAAGGGACATATCAATGTCATCTTCTTTAATTTCTTGCTTAGATTTTACTTCTGCTACATCCAATAGAGACATTACAAATCTCAGTTTAAGCATGGAAAATGATAGTCTTCAGTTGTGTCTCTGTACATGTAGGGTTTGTTCCCAGGCATTGTGTACAAATTATTCAGTGATTTCACTAAAAATATTTCTATGTTGTCTTTTAGAGAATATAGATCTGTCTGAATAGAACCAGATATACTCTACCTCTAATAGAGCAGCAATATATGGGGTTGTCACTCTTAAAACAGTTCCAGAGAATTTTCAGAAATAAAGCTTCTTTCCTCCTCACCAAACATCAATTAAGGTAAAACCAGCACAAGGTGATAAAGCAACTTTTACCATTCAAGTAAAGGAGGATATCTTGGAGCTGACAATCACATGAACCTCTTAAATTTCTCTTGTGAGCTGGTATTTAAACACATTAATTGAAAATTCATTTCTGCTTGAAAAGTTTGGAATAACCAGAAAACCAAAGAATTGCCTTTCTCCAAGTGCTATGTGTCTCCACTGACAGGATGAGAGTAGGAACTTACCACCACATAGTAGGTAGTCATATGAGCTACTTTCCTGTATATTTGAAATTTTGAGATATATAAAACTATGCATAGTTCTAATATCTAGAGGAAAGGTAAAGCTGTAAGGTACAACAATAAATTATAAATCCTAAGCAAGTCCTTGAAGCAGCAACAGTGAGAGAACAACATACTCACAAGACGTTTTTATACCTGGGGACAATGCCATGTACTCAAGATGTCCTGGACCAAACTCATATTGTTGTAACTTCTGTACTGGCTAATTCTGTACATATTCCATGACTTTCTATAAGAGATGGTATCACAGAATCAGAGTCAGTGATGTTGAAAGGGACCTATGGAGGTCCTCTGGTGCAACCCCATGGTTGGTCCAGTACAACTGCCCATGCAGATTCACCTAGAGACGTCACCCAGGACTACACCCACAGATTTTTAATATCTCCAGAGATGACAATTCCACCACTTCTCTGGGGAACCTGTGCCAGCACTCAGTCAATCTTACCTTGAAAAATTAAGTGGACTTTGCCACTGGTCCTGTCCCTGGGCACCACTGAGAAGAGCCTGACTCCATCACCTTTCCCACCCTCCCGTCAGGTGTATATATACAGTAGCCAGATCCTCCTGAGCATTCCCAGCTCTCTCAGCTTTTCCTCAGAGGAGAGATGCTCCCATGCATCATCATCTGTGTGGCCCCTAGCTGGGCTCTCAGTGAGTCCATGTGCCACCTGTACAGGGGAGCCCAGAAGGGGACAGAGTACTTCAGAGGGCAAGGATCCCCTCCCTTGACTTGATGGCAAGGCTTTGCCTAATGCTTCCCAGGATATTGTTACCATTTCTTGTGACAAGGGCCCATTTCTGGCTCCTGTTCAAGTTGGTTTGCACCAGGAACCCCAAGGCCTTCTCAGCAAAGCTGTTTTCTAGCCTACCAGCCCCCAGCCCTTATCCCAGATGTCTGGGGTTTTCCTCCCTAAGTACAGGAGTTTGTCCTTTGAACTAAGGGTATGGAGCATAACTCTTATTTTCCTGATCATGTTTTAGATATCTGTGATCCACTTAGTTTTCAGCACAAAACCAGGATGGGAGATCAATTGCAGTAGAAATATATGCATTTTAGTTGGTCTCTGAGAAACCAAAACCAATTTATAACATTCTCTGAAATCTTGTTGGGCAGTAAAAGAAGAGGCTACTTGGCTACAGGGGTCAGCTGAATTTGCAATTATGTCCTTAACAGATACCAGTATCCCTAATTGTCCATTTTCCTGATCAAGCAGCAGGTATCTGACTTGGCACAACCTCTAACCAGACCAGGTGGAAATCAACTGTGGACGTGACCTAATTTATGAGAGCTTGGAAAACTCGGCATAAAACAGTTCTGAAAAATAATGTTATTAAAGTATTTCACTTCCCTGGATCCAACTGAGATTTCATTGCAATCCAAAAGCTTTTTGGAGGAAGAACCTTGGAAGGAAACACCATGGAGCTGGAACTGTCACTGTATCAACAATGTTAAAAAATAATTTTCACATAATTTTAAGTTTTCTGCCCTCTTTCTCATGCAGTAGTCTGGAGAAGTACTCTCTACACCCAAAATTGTCAAAAACTGTGAAAGTTCACAAAATTTAACAATTGCTGTAGGTTTTATGACTAGAAAAGCAATTTAAAACTCGCCAATTCTGGCCAGGCACCACTTAGACATTTTTGAGACTGAAGTATTTGATTCACTAGATTTAGTGGGCATTCCCAACCATTAGTCTTGATTCAGTCTCCCTAGACTCACTTTCTAAAGCACAGGATTTTTGCATAATGGCCCTTACACCAAATTATTCTCACTTAACTGCGCAATCAGCTCCCTGCCACCATCAGGACCAGAGGCTTTTGCTCTTCCTGAAACACAGCAGTAGGAAAGGAATTTCTGATCTGTTGCAGTATAAGCAGATTTATACTGAACATTAATCCAGTTATAAATAAGAAATCCAGCCCAAGTCCACAGACTAACCTCTGGGCTGACTGACAGAGTTTTCAAGCAATGGCAATTCTCTGAAAATGCAAGCAGCCGGTTGGTTCAGGGTCTGGGAGCCCACAGGCCAGACCAATGGCTGGGTAGCACCAGGAGTTTTTGAATTGTCTATAAAAGCAGTTCGAGGAGAATAAACGAGGCTGTTTTGACTGAGGAAACACGAGTGGTCTGTCGTATGTTAAGTCTTGTCACTGGACATTTTATAAGTTTCTTGGATGCAAACTTGCTGAGTTTTTTCTTCCATGGGAAAGCTCTTTTTCTCTGCAGATTTCAAATCTTTGTGTGTGTGTTTCAAGGGCAAGATCCATTCCTTTGCTCTGTCTTCTGATACGGGAGATGTGGTTTTCTTTTCTCAACCTATGATACAAAGAATTGCTATCTCTCTGACTTTGTAAACATTTTCTGGCATTCTAGCGGAGTTTCGGTGAGGAGCTTGAAGAAGCAAGATGCTAGCTTTGTACCTGGGCAGAAATAGCCCAAATCCTTCTGAACAATGGAGTAATTTTAATAAATAATATAAGCCTTCTAATATTGGAGTCAAGAGTCTGGATTCACCCTGACGGGACTCCAATGGCAACCATTGGTGACCCCTGAGACGTGAGGCAACAAAGTCTCAGACATATGAACCCCAAGTAACACTGATCCTCTGAACTTCTGTTTCTCAGAAGAAAGAGGTGTGGCAATGAAGGCTTCTGCACTCTCAATTTTCCACTTTTAAAGAAGTCTACTGTCCTTTCTTCCCTTACTTAGATGGTTGGTTTTAAATACAACCTTACACATACTTTGCAAACCTTTATCCCTCTCCTGACTCCTTGCAGTTGTATACATTCTCTCATAACTTCCACAAATTGCAAGAAGACAACATGTAACATCAAGGTCATGCAAATACAAAAAAAAAAGTCCCTCTATGTCATCACTATTACTACAGAGTGCACAAAGTATAAAAAATCTAGATGAAGAGGGATAAAATTCTTAATTTATGGTGCATTTACTCTCCCTTTCAACACACTTTTTCCTTTGCCTAACATTTTTGTTTATCATCTATTTAGAATATAACGATAGGAAAAAGGGGAAAATCCAGCTTCCTGCATTCTCACCCCTATCCCACCTACACACATACATACAGCTACATACTCCCAAGTCTCCTCTTCATTCCAGGTTGCATTTTTGCCCTTTAAATATCTTTTCATTCCACTCTTTCTCAAGACCCCTTGGATTTTTGCTTTACCACTACTAAGCCTCAATATCTGTGCAAAGGGAGCTCAGGCCCTGCTTGGTATATTCAGAGAACAGGAGCCTTCTCCTCAGGACACAGGTCACAGAAAGGCTTAAGCATGCATTCGTACAGAAGGTTGTCATCTGCCATGCAGAAGGTAAGGTGGCAGTGAAAGGAGAGGGGAGGAAACAGCAGTGTATCTGCCTATTATAGCTCAGCAAACCTGCTGGCAAACCAGGTGTTGTTTGTGTAAGTATCACTTTCCCCTGCTGAGGTATTAGGTGCTCAGAGGGTCTTAGACACACTTCTTTCTCTAAGAGCTAGTCCTGAAGCCTATACATCCCCTTTATCTTCTCAGATACCCTGTCACCATTCCTCCTGAGGTCAGCTTAGTTCTGTTAATCAGTTTTAACCAGCCTGTCAGAAAGGCAAGTAAAAACATCTCAATCAGTTTTGCAGTCTGTCAATCCATTTTCCAGAACTTTATTTCTTTTACCTAAAAATATAAAAATAAAAAGTTAGCTTTTATTTTTTCCTTCAGTGTGCATACTTTCTCTTCTCATTCTATAAAAGCTGACTTTCTCTTCTTGTTCTATAAAAGCATCTATGACCTCCAAGCCAAACCTGTTTTTCTGCCTGTAAAAGTAAGGAGAATATATTCCCTACAAACAATTTACTTGTGTCTTTACTACAACAGGTATTCTGTACTGATAACCTATTCTAGTTTTTCCCATCAGGTTAAGTATCTCTCTGAGGCACAGAGAACTCCAAAATTAAATTAATGTCCTCTTGGCTTTCTACCTCTGGTTAGTGGTGGGATACCTCCCCTCCATAGAAACAGGTATAACAAAATAGAAAAGTAAGGGATGGCAACTAAAAAGCTGTTAGAAAGGAAAATGGGATCTTACAATACTTCTTCAGTATGAAATTATCTTCTTCACTTGTAGTGTTGGGTGATAGAAATACCCTTTTCTATAATCTGACTTCATTTTTACTCAGTTCCAGTTTTACACAATCATCCTAAAAAAGCACTTTGTCAGTTGCCACTTCTCAATGTACAGTCTCTTTATGTAGGTCCTCCTTTTTCTAGTTTACCTAGGTTAAAATTTCAGATGTGCTGGATACACTTAGCATTTTTTAAATCTGCATGTTTATTTCCTTTGCTTTCTAAAGTGATTAGGACAAAAGTAGTGGGGCTAGAGATTGTTCAATGGGATCCTTTAAGCCTTAGTTACATTCTTGAACAGCAAAAATGCAGGTACATTTAGGAAATGCACATATTCAAGAATATAGATACCTTCAGAAACCACTGAGTCAAGGACAAGGGCAAAGAGAAGAGCATGGGCACAAATATGTCAGGATCACACTTCTAACTCAGTAAGTGAGGTGTTGTCCAGGACATGAGGGACATATATTCCATCTCCTGGTGCTCAAGAAATTTGGCATGTTTGTCTGAATAGATCTCCTTCAAAAAAGGCATCTTGTTAATAATTCTTGAAGCAGAGTCAATGTGTCTTCATTCTTCTTGGCAACAATTAGTCTCATTGAAATTGCAAACTCTGTTTCATTTTAGAATGTATTTTTTTTCTAATTCTGAGCCAGGTTATATGTTTCCCTTTTCAGATGCTTCTCTGAGCTTTCAGTTATGGCAAGGAAAAAAACTGAAACAGGAAAGCTTTACTTGCTCCAAAGACTAATGTAAATTGAGATGAAACCATTGCTGAAGAATTATTGTCAAAAGTGTAAAGTTGTAATGGTGCTAGGTTCATTTTTTCCTAACTGTGATCATGCTGAGATTACTTTCTGAGGAACACCTTCTGGAGCCAGCAGCTGATTTGTTTCAATATTTAGGGCCAGTTATTTTAGGATTTTTTTTTGCTTAACAAAGAACATAGCATTTGTGTACCTCATTGACTGGTCTTCCAGGAAAGAGTATGAAAATAGTTGGTTTAGGTTCCTTTTGTTGGTGTTTTTTTGGGGGGTTTTTTTTGTGAGTTTTAGCTTTGCAAACGTAGGTCACTATGGACTTTTAGCGTAACAAACTAAGGGCTCTTGTTAGTATAGCTGTTGGGCTCCTACTTTACATTTCTTTGACAGTCAATGTTAAAATAGCCCTTTTCCTCATGAACATCTTGTTTGTCAACTTGGGAAGTCACTGTCTAAATTCAACTTGAATGGAATATGCTGTTATGCAAGCATATATATATCCTATATAAGAGGAAAGAAATTCAGCATGAAAAGTTCATCTCACATGACTGTCCTTGTTATTTTTGACAGAAAGCCAGGTGAGAAGCCAGGAATGAGGAGCTGACATCTGGATTCCATTGGTGGGGAAGTTTGGTGCACAGAAAGTGGTACTTTCAACCTTTCACCTGCAATAAAGACCAGTGTTGAAGGGTAGCTGCACATGTGAAATATTGACATTCCCTGCAACAAATAAATGGTCAGAAGAGCAGGAAGCATTACAAATGAGGTAATGTGTTTTTGAAGTGCAATGCTATTTTAAAAGTAAATACTGACTGCATAGTCTTGGAAATGCTGGAGATGGATTAGTTATAAAAAAAGGGTCTTTCACCTTTGTCTCTCTAGTAGGAATCCAGTATGTATGAACAGAGACTGAAGGCTTAATAATTTGTGAACTATTTCATAAAACTCATGTGAAATGAAGCAATGGACCCAGAATCTGGTCTGGGTTGAAAGGGATCTCTTGAGGTCATCTGGTACAAACCCCACTCAGAAGACAGAGACAACTTCAAAGTTCCATTAGGCTGCTCATAGCCTTGTCTGATACCTCTACATTCCACAGTTTCTTTGTTATATCTATTTTTGTATAACAAACCTTGTTGTAAAAATGTGCTCAGCTTCTACCTGACATGCAGTTCCTCTGGGAGAGTCACATGCTAATTCTCATCAGGAAGGTCAATATTTAACATGCAAAGAGGCTGACTTCTCTTGCTTTCCTATCAGATTAATGATAATGCCAGTGGACCACACGCTGCCTTTTCCCATGTAATTAAGTTCTGTTGAGTTTTTCAAAAGTGGCTCATCTTTCCTTGACTATTCAGTTATCTTGGGGGAGGAATGGGGCAGGGGGAAAATGAGAAAAGAGAGGGAGAAGATCTTTTTTGCTCTTCTTCCCTTGCTGATTAGCTAATAAAGAAAAACAATGTCTAGGAAAAGAAAGTTCTAACATATGAACAAAATATCTTTTATCTCTAGAAGAGAATCTATCCCACTAAATATATTCATCTCTGTTTTGAAACCTTTAATGAGAAGTAGCCTCAGGGAAAAGTTTTCTTTCATTTCATTTAAGAATCACACATTTTATCATTTGAGTATCCGTCGGTCATATTAAAATTCAGACAAATATCTGCATATTTTAAATGTCTGCCTGAATAGTGAGATCATTTGTCAATGTCCTCACTGAATTGTTAGTCAGACAGTTGTGCACATTATTTGAGACAGCAAATGAACTGTTTGGGTTGCTATGGTTACAGCTATGGAGAAGACAAATTTCTGCATCTACTATCTTTCTTGAGGGGCTGGGGCGGAGAAAGATAATTGAAAAACTAAAAGTTAATCTGACACATTAGGGTAGGGTCGGAATTGCAACAAAGCTTTATGTGTGCACTTCATTATATATGTGGAAGGAACAATGTATCCATAAAAGTAAATAAATATTGATGGATGCTTCCATTACATTCCCTTTCTCTAAATTTATGCTGCAATTTGTACCAGTCAGGTAGCAGTGATTGGGATTGTTCAACCAGCAGGAATTGTTAATTTGGACAGTTATCTGATTTAGAACAGCATGATGAGGTGATAATTTCCTCCAAAATTACCACTAACATTTTGGGTTCATAGAAAAGCAGAATCACAGAATCATTTAGGTTGGAAAGGATCTTAAGATCATCTATCCTATCCTCCCTGCTCAAGCAAGGTCACCAACAGCATTTTATCCAAGATTGTGTCCAGTCAGATTTTCTGGTGGTGTCTTTGGTGTCACCAAAGATGGAGACAACCTCTCAGAAGAAAAGGTTTCCTTGTGTTTACACTGAATTTACTATTTTTTAATTTGTGCTCATTGCTTTCTGTTCTCTGGGCACCACCGAAAAAGGTTTAGTTCTGTGTTCTTTATTTTCTCCTGCTGGACAGTAATAATAAGATGCTCCTTGAGACTTTTCCATGGGCTAAATACTCACAGCAGTCTTCACGTATGACAAATGCTCCAGTCATTTCATCATCTTTGAGACCCTGAGGTGCATATGCTCTGTGAAGTCTGTGTCTTGATTGAACTTCAGAGCCAACACTAGACACAGTATTCCAGACATTGTCCTACCACTACTGATCAGAGAGGAGGCATCACCTCTGCTGAAAGGGCTGGCAGTGTCCTTTCTAACATACCTTAGGACACTATTCTCCTTTTTTGTTGTAAGGGTGCACCATTGGTTCATGGTTAACAAGGTGTCTAGCAGGACCCAGGGTCCTTCTCTGCAAAACTACTTTTCAGCTGAATGAGGGACTGGGGTTATTTATTGCCAAGGCAGGATTTTGCTCTTCCATTTGTTAAACATAACATCCTTTTATGCCAAACTCTCCAGCCTGTCATGAATACTTTGAATGGCATCACAATTGTGTCGTGTATGAGCAGCTTTTCCCAGTTCTACACCATTTGAAAACTCCCTGAGGGTGTACTTTCTTTCATCATACTGGTTATCAATGAAGATATTTAACAATAATGAAAAGTATTGCTCGACTAACATGAACTCTTTTTATGACCAGGTGACCCTCCTACTGGATGAGGGAAAAGCTGAGGGGAATGTTTCTACCTGGACTTCAATAAAGCCTTTGGAACTGTCTCCCACAGCACTCCTGGAGAAGCTGGAGCTGCTGAAGCAGGTTCTATAAGCCTTATCTCACTTCTGTAAATCCATGCTGGCTAATTCCAATCTCCTGCTTTTCTTTCATGGATTTGGAAAGGTTTTCCAGATACAATTGAGACAAAACACATCGAGCTGTATTTTCTAGATATTCCCTTGGCTTTTTGAATATAGGAATGTTCTTTCCTCTCTTCCAGTCTTCTGCAACCTCTCCCAGTTGCTATGACAGCTCAAAGATAATCAATGGTCGCACCACAATGATGTCACCTTCCTCAGCACTTGTGATGCCAAGTGCCAGAAGCCATGTGTTGAGAATTCAGCTGGTTGGGATGGATAGTGAGCTAACCTTTGTTAAGAGCAAAGGCATCAACTTAGAGCCTTGGGAAGCAGGATGTTAAGAAAGGAAATACCTAGTTGGGTTATGGTGAGGAGAACAGGATTGTGGGTATAGTTATGTTAATGCAGTTGCACCAAGTGAGGCTATATTCTGAGTTCTTGTTTATGATTGGTTAAAAGTGTTTTGCATATAGGGCAATTTTCTTAGTTCTCGTTGGTGATTGGTTCCCTGCCCTCAGATATATTGTGTTTCCCACATTTTGGGGTCTTCAGAGGACACCCTGTACTGTGCAGGGCTTCTTTCCTTTGTGCTCATTATTAAAGTTCTTTATTTTCCTGGGCTACTCTGTCGTACCCATCTCTTTATTTCTTTCCCCACAACCCCCGGCTGCCCCGGTCCTGAGGTCGTGACACTGATGTGACAGCCATGCACTTCTGTATGTCATTTAAGTGCTCTTAGCCTGGTGCTACTGCACTGAGAGCAAGTCTTCCTTGTTCCAGACTTTCCTTCAGCTGTCTGAGTCCTGCATTTCCTGATGGGCAGTTTTATTGGTAAAGGCTCGGGCAAACAGGTACTAAATCTGTTTCTACCTCCTCCCCGCCCCTCACACATGCTGGGCTGAGAGCAGGCTCTTTCTTTTCATCCTTTTTTACCTTCTTTCTTAAAAGCTTCACATTATATTCTTTCTTAGGTCCTAGTAGCTTTTTCATAAGTTATAAAAACATAAGAAGGCTGGCATACCCAAGTTCTCTGGAAAAACAGTCTTGGCATATGCAAGACATTAAATTTGATATTAATACCTCATCTACACTGCTAAATTCAGGCCATGCTTCATTGTTGTCTAATTTATAAGTTGGCCACATTAGTTCTGAGAGTCTGATCAATTCGGGTTTTGAAAGCAATGAATTTTTGCCTGTTAATCTTTGCCAATTTTTCAATATTAAGCCTAAAGGGGAATCTCTAGGTATTTGAGCTGTATCTTCACATGAGAAGTCACACCCCATTGTCCACTAAACAGGAAAAAAACCACAAAAATAAAATGCAGTGACCTAGAGACAAACACTAATAAGCAGGGAGAGAGTGAGAACAAGAACAAGGTCCACGCAAGGCTTGAATTCACAACCTCTGGACCAGCAGTGTGGGGTCTAACTCACTGTGCCACCACTGGCCCCAGACCAAAATTTGCCACTGCAGTGCTAGAACTCCACTCTTTCAGGGGGCATTCCCCCCCTACTTTATGAGCACATGAGAGTAATGTCAAACAAATGAAAAACCCCCCTTGGACCCTCTCAGATCCTTCTACCCATCAAACAAAACAAAGAGATCTCTTAATGCTAAACCTAGGTGCTGACAACAAAACACTGCTTTTAACTCACTTACTGAAGTGCCTTTGTGTTGGATGTGAAGGATTCTTGGGCTCTGACACCGCCTGGACTGTGGCCACTGGTCCCCCGAAGTGCCAGCAGTGGGGTGGGGAGCAGCTGGGTCTTTCTCAGTCCAGAGGATTTTCCAGAAGCCTTCTTGTCTCATCTGGGTCACCAGAAACTGACACCTGTTTCAGGCTTACCTAAAAACAGAGGCCAGGCAAAATTAAGGGAATAAAAACCAGTTATATTTATTGAAGGGCCTTCAGGTACACCTTGGGTGACAGAGCCCCCAGGGGCTACACCCAAAATGGATGATGAGTCACAAGTTTTCACACTTTTATATGTTTGGTCCATTAGCATATTGGGGATCAATCTTCCAATTTCAGCTTCAGGTAATGAAGTCATTTTACCCCAAGTTTTCCCCCTCCAACTCACTTTTGTTTACACTTCTTGGGGCCTGAGACAGTGAGGTTCCTTGATTCCCAGGCCTACAGAGGAATTTTCTCTGACCAAAAGGGGAAGACAGTAGCTAGTGCTGTATATGGAGTTTGGAGTTATACACAAAAGAATTTCAGGATTACAGATATATGAAAAATACAAAAGCTAATATCCTAAGGCATCAAATAACTTGACCTTTTCTTTATTTCTCATCAATTCTCCTGTTGCTTTCAGCATCAGTCCCACATTTTTCCGAGTGTTCTTTTTGCTGTTCATAGACATGCAGAAGCCTTTCTTGTTGCCTTTCGCCAATCCCTTGCCAGATTCAATGCCAGCTGGCTACAAAGGTAAAGGCAGCCTTTCTAACTCTATTGCTGCAATATCAGATGTCAACTATTCTTGGGTCATGTATCTTTGACTTCACACCTTATGAAGTTCCTTTTTATGTTTGAGTTCAGTTAGGAGCTTTTTGCTCACGTTGGCATGCTTCTTCACAGAATCACAGAATCATCAATGCTGGAAAAGACCATGGAGATCATCAAGTCCAACCTGTGACTGAACACCACCTTATCAACTAAACCATGGCATTAAGTGCCACATCCAGTCTGGTTTTGAACATCTCCAGAGACTCCACCACCTGCCTGCACAGCCCATTCCAGTGCCCAACTACTCTTTCTGCAAAGAATTTTTTTCTGATGCTTAGTCTAAACTTGCCCTGGCACAGCTTAAGAATGTGTTCTCTAGTCCTGTTGGTTGCCTGGGAGAAGAGAGCCACATCCACCTGGCTACAGCCTCCTTTCAGGGTGTTGTAGAGAGTGATGAGATCTCTCTTAACCCTCATTTCCAGGCTAAATAATCTCAGCTCCCTCAGCCACTCCCTTATAGGGCTTATGTTCTAGACCCCTCATCAGCCTTGTTGCCCTTCTCTGGACATGTTTGAGCATGTCAACATCCTTACTAAATTAAGGGACCCAGAACTGGACACAGCACTTAAGGTGTGGCCTCACCAGTGCCAAATACAGGGGGACAATCCAGCAGGACAACCCTGCTCCTGCTGGCCACACTATTGCTGGTACAGGCCAGGATGCTTTTTACCTTCTTGGCCAACTGGGCACAGCTGGCTCATGTTCAGCTGCTGTCAGTCACTTCCCCCAGGTCCTTTTCTACCTTGCACTGCCTGGGGTTGTTGTGGGCAAAGTGCAGGACCTGGCACTTGGACTTATTAAACTTCATATTGTTTGGCTTGGCCCATCAATCCAGGTCCTTCTGCAGAGCCCTCCTACCTTCCAACACATCAACACCAGCTCCCAGCTTGGTGTCATTTGCAAATTTGCTGATGATGAACTCAATCCCCTCATCCAGACCATCAGTGAAGGCATTAAACAGGACTGGGCCCATCACAGATCCCTGGGGGACACCACTAGTGACCAGCCACTTACTGGATGCAGCCCCGTTCACCTCCGCTCTCTGGGCTCGGCCATCAGCCAGTCCTTAACCCAGCCAAGGGTGCTCCTGTCCAAGCCATGGGCTGCCAGCTTTTCCAGGAGGGTGCTGTGGGAGATGGTGTCAAAGGCCTTGCTGAAGTCTAGGTACACAACATCCACAATCTTTCCTGCATCCACCAGGCAGTCACTTGGTCATAAAAGGAGATCAGGTTGGACAGGCAGGACCTGCCCCTCCTCAGTCCATGCTGGCTGGGTCTGAGCCCTTGGCCATCCTGTAGGTGCTGTGTGATGGCACTCAGGGTGATCTGTTCCATGACCTTACCAAGCTCTGACCTGAGGCTGACTGCCCTGTAGTTTCCCAGATCCTCCTTCTGGCCCTTTCTGTGGATGGGTGTCACACTGGCCAGCTGTCAGTCATCTGGGACGTCCCCAGTGAGGCAGGACTGATGACAGAAGAGATCTTGGTGAGCTCTTCTGCCAGCTTCCTCATCACTCTAGGATGGATCCCATCTGCTTCCACAGACTTGTGAGATCTAAGTGGCTCAGCAGGTCTCTAACTACTTCCTCCTGGATTCCAGGGGGAATTCTGCTCCTTGACCCCGTCTACCAGCTCAGGAGGCCCATTTGTCCTAAGGATGACTTGTCTAACTGTTGAAAATAGAGGCAAAGATCTTAAGAACCTTTGCCTTTTCCTCATCTTTAGTCACTAAACTCCCTGCTACATCCAACAAAGAATAAAGGTTGTCCTTGCCCTCCTTTTGCCATTAATGTATTAATAAAAATATTTTTTATTATCCTTCACAGAAGTGGCCAGATTAAGNCAGGTTGGACAGGCAGGACCTGCCCCTCCTCAGTCCATGCTGGCTGGGTCTGAGCCCTTGGCCATCCTGTAGGTGCTGTGTGATGGCACTCAGGGTGATCTGTTCCATGACCTTACCAAGCTCTGACCTGAGGCTGACTGCCCTGTAGTTTCCCAGATCCTCCTTCTGGCCCTTTCTGTGGATGGGTGTCACACTGGCCAGCTGTCAGTCATCTGGGACGTCCCCAGTGAGGCAGGACTGATGACAGAAGAGATCTTGGTGAGCTCTTCTGCCAGCTTCCTCATCACTCTAGGATGGATCCCATCTGCTTCCACAGACTTGTGAGATCTAAGTGGCTCAGCAGGTCTCTAACTACTTCCTCCTGGATTCCAGGGGGAATTCTGCTCCTTGACCCCGTCTACCAGCTCAGGAGGCCCATTTGTCCTAAGGATGACTTGTCTAACTGTTGAAAATAGAGGCAAAGATCTTAAGAACCTTTGCCTTTTCCTCATCTTTAGTCACTAAACTCCCTGCTACATCCAACAAAGAATAAAGGTTGTCCTTGCCCTCCTTTTGCCATTAATGTATTAATAAAAATATTTTTTATTATCCTTCACAGAAGTGGCCAGATTAAGTTCTAATTGGGCTTTTGCCTCTCAACTTTTTTCCTACATGACCTAGTAACATCCTTAAACATTTCCTGACTTACTTGGCCCTCTTTCCAAAGGCAATACCTTTGGAAAAGGAGAGGTGATGACTTTGTTTCCCTCAGTTTCTTCAAAACCTCCTTGACCATCCAGGCTGGTCATCTTTTCCACTGGCTCATCTTTTGGCACATAAACACTCTCTGCTCCTGCACCTTCAAAATTTTTTTCTTGACATATGTTCATCCTTCCTTAATCCCTTTGTTTTTAAGAGCTGTTTCCCAAGATACTCCCCAAATCAGTCTCTTGAATAAGCTGAAGTCTACCCTCTGGAAGTCAAGAGTGGAAATTTTGTTGATGGCCCTCCTTCCTTCACAGAATATTGGGAATATTATTTCATGGTCACTGTAGCCCAGACAGCCTCTGACCACCACATGTCCACCAGACCTTCTCTGCTTGTGAACAGCAAGTCTAGCAGAACCCTAGCCCTGGTAGGCTCTCTCACCAGCTGTGTCAAGAAGTTGTCCTCCACATAGTCTAAGAATCTCCTAGATTGCCTCTTCTCTGCTGTGTTTAGTTCCCAGCTGACAGTTCCCAGCTGGCAGGTTAGTCTCCCACAACAACAAGGGCTGGCAATCTTGAAACATCCTCCAGCTGTTCATAGAATAATTCATCCACTTCTTCATCCTGATTGGGTGATCTACAACAAACTCCCACCAGGATGTTGGCCTTGTTGGCCTTCCTACCGATTCTCACCCATAGACTCTCGAACTTATCATCATTAATCTCAAGTTCTGTGGTGTTGAGAGCCTCCATAATATACCTCCCTACCTCCCCTACCTCACCTGTCCCTTCTGAAGGTGTAGCCACCCATTTCAGCACTCCAATCACGTGAGTCATCTCACCATGTTTCTGTGATGGTGACTGTGTCATAGCTTCCCTGCCATACCTTGCCTTGCATCTGTTCGTACGTGCTGCATGCATTAGTGTACGTGCACTTCAGCTGGGCTGCTGATTTCACCCCTGACTCTGGCTTTCAACCAGCCCTGCCAGCTCATGGGCTATATCCTTTTGTCCTTGTTAGATAGATGGAGCCTATCTGACTCTGCCAGTCCAGGTGCCATAAAAGTTGCCCCATGAGCAAAGAACTCAAAATTCCACTGATGGCACCAGCCCTCAAGCCAGTTATCGATCATGTAGGTTCTGTTCCTTTCATCATTCATCCCCGCTACTGAAGAGACTGAGCAGAACACCACCTGTGCTACTGCCCCATCAACCTATCAACCCAGAGCCTTGAAGTCCTTTCTAATTGCAATGACACCGTTCTTGTTAACCTCATCATAGCCAGCCTGGACAATCTGCAGTGAGGTAATAATTAGAGGACTGGATAAGCTCAGGGAGCCTCCTGGTGATTTCCTGTACTTGAGCCCCAGGCAGGCAGCAGACATCCCTGTGGGATGGGGCCAGTTGATAAACAGGGCCCTCTGTTCCCCTCAGAAGGGAGTCACCTGCTACCACTACCCATTTCTTCTTAATACAAAAGGTTGTGATCCATCTGACAGATGAAGTGTAACTGAGAGAGTCGCCAGGCAGACTATTTTCTTTGGCATCTCCTGCCTGAACCTCTGGATCCAGAGCCTTGTACCTATTTTGAAGCAGCACCTGAGAAAGTGATGGGAGTCAGGAGGTAATTTTATTACCTCTCCAAGCAAGGACCTGTTTCCATTCCCCCACATCTACTAGGTCTTCTACCACACGATGATTAGAGGCATGGGACTTATTTAAATCCTGGTGAGCTTTTCTCAGGGGTGGAAGGGTGTAACTCCACCAGATTATTTCCCTTTCACTTTCCCTAATACTCCTTAGTCTTTCTACTTCTTCCTTAAGCTCTGCCAGCAGAGAGTGCAGATCATTCACCTGCTTGCACCGTGTGCAGGTGTCTTTTCCTCTGGTACTACTACCAGGCTCAGAAATTACATGCAGCCAGTGGGTTGGACAGCTCTGTCTTTCAAGGAGCATTCTGTTTGTGTTAGCACACTTTTACTAGCAATGGCTTTTGGTTGTTTGAAGACCATTGCTAGGAAAAAAAGATAAAAAATACAACATAATCCACCACCAGAAGTATCGCTGCAACCCTGCCTGCTTGCCCTGCCTCCTCGAACTGCCATGCAAGCTGCTGTGCCATGCCCTCATGTGTGTGCCACAGCCCTGTTCACCATGCTCAGGGTCTTTTGGCCCCATGGCCCCATGGCCTTTTTAAAATTGCCTGTAATGGCCTGAAGATGGCCCTTCCCTTTGCCTGAATGGCTCCTTTTCTTGATTCTATAGTTGCTGGGAGCTTGAGGGGTTGTCCTTGAATACCAACAAGGTCTCCCAGACCTGCCTTCTTTCCAGGGCTGCATCCCATTAATTTTTCCAGGCAGAAAATGTAGAGGTTTGCTTTCCTGAGGTCCAGGATTGTAGTCCTACTTTTGCTTTGCTATCTTCTTTTTAGTCCTGAGCTCTCCTATATCATCCTAGCTTCAGGTCATGCTGACTTTCACATCTCTGGCCACTTCTTCCTTGTTCAGGCTCTAGCCATTCATGTCTATTTGTAGGCAACATAGTTTTCATTTAGGGAGTATCTTTCTGAGACATAGGGACTGTGTAA
Organism: Dicaeum eximium; assembly: GCA_013396995.1. NCBI lineage: Eukaryota > Metazoa > Chordata > Aves > Passeriformes > Dicaeidae > Dicaeum > Dicaeum eximium. Next base: position 778,062 of record VWZP01005262.1, on the reverse strand, counting down.
AACCATTTAGGATGAAGAAGGCCTTGAAAACCCTTGTGCTGCTTTCTAAGACTTTTCTGATGCTATAAACTATTGCTGGCTATAGACAAACCGCTCATATTAAACTGCATATAGCCTAAATGGAGCTTCTTCCATGAAAATATCTCATACTCCTGGTACCAGGACCTCAGGTTTTCCAGAACCCCAGCTGTGGGAAGAAGCAAGTTAACAGGATCTTCCAAATCCGACTGTGCTTTGTTTTCATTCAGTCCAAAAGGAAGTCACACTCATCTCCTTAGCCATCAGCACACTGTTTTCCTGGACAGCCTTCAGCAAATCTTCAACATATAATTTGATTATGGAGTTTGACAATCTGGTATTATTATTAGTCTAGCATGAAACCAACAGCACCCTGACCACTTTCCCTGATTACATATATGAATAAAAGTATCTTGCTTGTCTACTTGCTTAATGTAATGTTTTTGAGCATATCCTGAGCACATCTCTCTGGACCCTCAATATCAGCACAGGTAAGGAAGAAGCTTTCTGTTCACCAAGTCAGTCAAGAGCAGACTGAAAAAATGCAGACACCTGAATTCAGGTTCTTACTCCTCCAAGAATCACCTATGGCATTCTAAACACCTGCAGGAATAAACAGTTATGAAGAGAAGAGTTTAGCGATCACTGCCTCAAAACTCAGGTAGTACTGGTCTTTCTCTTATTTGGTATTTTCTTATTTGGTATATTTCAGTTTAGTACCTAGAAATACAAACTTACCAAACTAATCTTCAATCAAATGATTGAAGTTTGGGTTCAGTTTTCTGCTGAGAGGTCTTTTCTGCTGTCATCAGAGGTGCTACATAGGTCAGAGAAATACGATAATTATACATAACAAATCACTGAAACCACTATGTATATATTATTTGAGACATTTATTCCTATTGTGAATTATTTATGCAGCAGTCCAGAAATCTTACAATGCCAATGTTATTTGAAGCCATCCACTTGTAGATCACTATGTAAGCTAATTTAATGAGTATATTTCCATGCTATTCACCACTGGTCTTGCTGATTGCTAAGGTGCTGTTTCTGCCAGCTCGTGATTACCTTTCCGAGAAAAAACACCCCAAACATTTCCCTCCCCACCAAAAAAGAGAAGAGTTGCCAAAGTTACTCTGATCTACTAAGCACAGTAAAAGGTTTTGACACTGTGAGAGAAAATTTTGGAGTTGAGTAATAACTGCACTTGCTAATGTTCATTAAACATGTTGTATGAATAAGAAAAGATATTGCTGAAAGGTTTACAGTTGTCAAAACATTCCTAAATTCTGAATAATCACCAGAATAAATGTGTGCCCTTACATCACCACTGTTTCCCCCATATTAATTTGCTTTAGGAATTGTATTAGTGATGAACTGTACTGATGCAGTGCTTAATACTAGGTTTTGATTGAATCAGGTTTAGTAAGAGATTTAATGAGCAAGATGGTTTTAAGCAAAACAATCTCTTAAGAACTAAATTCATATTAACGAAAACTTCTTATAGCAGGCAGGATTATGATTACCCAAACCTAAATTAAAACCTGAAGTCCCTTTTCATACCAGTACCAATGTTTTTAATTTATTTCTTTGGAAGGATTATGTCAGATATCAAATAAAATTAGATTAGACACATTTTTTCCTGCACATAGATATAAGATGATAATAACTTTGGTAAAAATCATCTTCAACACAAAAATCCTCTAGGACATAGGAGAGCTCAAGAGTGGTGGGGGCGTGCCATGGCAGGGATAGGCAGCTGGATTTATTCCACTACGCCAGCTAGGAGCAGGGCAGGCAGGAGCACTGTGGCTTGCAACTGTCCGGGGGGCTATTTCAGGGATCTGGAGCAAACACAGTGAACTGGGTGCATGGCACGAGAGACTTGAGACTGGCAGAGCAAATTCAGGTTTACCATGAAGAGCATTGGAGGCCAGGTGGGTTGAGGAAATTATGGTCACATCACGTACAAGAAGATACTCTGCTAAAGGATCTACAGGCTTTCTCTTCAAAGACTCTTCTTAAAGGCTTTTTTAATCAGTCATAGAGCAGTTCCTCTCCAGATACTAAATGCAAAGTGCCAGAGCTGGGGAAAAAAAAAAAAGTCAGTGTTTTTTTACTCTACTTCAGCAAATTTTTCTTGTTTTGGTTTTATTTTCAGGTGTGAAAATAAAGCCAATATGCTGACATTTTTATGACACTGCTTTCCTATAATAAGTAAAAAGTCACATTAATACAATAATTTCATTTTCCAGTTCACTGGCCCGTGAAGTGGCTTATTGCAATTGGGTATTTAATACAAATACAGGAAAGTATTTACTTTGATATATTTTAATTCTATCAAGAGTTGTGGTGACACTTTAACAATAAGAAGTAGCAAATGGGTTGTTTAGCCCATTCATTTCCTTTCCAGATCAGCAGTAAAATCCAGCTGACGTAAGATCACATAATATTTAAAATAGTTTTTATCCAGGATCTGAAGCACAATAATATACAGAAAGCTTTATTTGGAAAACCCTTGCTCCTTGGAAAGCCTAAGACATACCATTGTTTCTGGGTGTAGATGCTGAGTGGCCACACAGGGCTGGCAGAGCCTCTTCTTCTGCAGTTCAACTTGGGGAGCTTCTCTGCTCTGCCCACACTGAGCTACATCTGCCCTGGGACCAGTGGAACAATCACTGATGTGACTGTTGCACTCCTCCTGCTGTCCCCAGACATTCCAGCCCCTCTCCCCGCCCCTAGCTATCCTTTTAGCAAAATAGGAGCAATTACAGTAGCCAGAACTAGCGAAGGGACAGGAGAGAATACAATTTTTATAGAACAAGTGGGTCAGAAATCCTGGACTCTCACATGTTAACATGGAAACGCTTGTGCCTTACTGCACATGTGGTCCATTCCCTCTCCTCTACTCCCCAGGTATTTAGCTCTCCTTGAACCCAAATGTTGCTCCTGAATTTTGTGAAAGTAACACTTTTCACAGCTAAGTATGAAATGCAAGTGTTTCCAAACTCATTGCCATGCCAGCTTTTGAAACTGTAAAGCCCCAAGACAAGTCATTTGGTAATTTTTGCTTTTTCCTTTCTCAGAGGCTCATACGGTTTTCTGGCTATGAGCACCATTGCACATGGACAATGAGAAGTATCCCACCTTAACTGCCTTTGGAAGCTAGTCCTATTTTTTGAATATGGGGGTAGAGAAGCTTGAAGCTGGTGAGAGGCTATGGGTTTGAATTGTGTAAGGAACTAAGGAAGGAACATTACTTCTGTAATGTTGTGCAACGCCCGTAACAAAGTGGTGGGTGCTTTATGAAAGGGATCACACTGCTGTTTGTGAGGGGCTCGTGTTGCTGGGGAAGGCCACAGTATGTATGTAGTAAGCATCTAGCAGAATGGTTTCCTCTGGGGAAACTTGGGCTGAAGAATGTCTTGATCCCTCCTCAGGATGTGACAGATGGTACTAAAACCTGCTCACACCAATAAAGCTATTTGTGCTCAGACACATAAATCCCCAGTTATGAGCTAACAACTTCAAAAACATGTTCTTGAGAGATGCACTCTGTGCAAAAGCTAGGGTGAAACAAAGATCTAGAACTTCTGTGCCATATCTGAGGGGGCTCCTATTTTGACTCTGAAGAAAACATTTTTTGTAATCTCATTTTTAACTATTTTTTTCCTAAGACTTTCTTATTCTGATGTTATGAAGTAATACATCTGGCTTTACAGAAATTAGTATATCCTGTTTCATATAATTTATTCAACATTTGTCATATAAGCCATGCCACAGGAATGGTAAACTTTTTCCTTATATTTTAGGAATTTATTTAACCTGCAAGTAGTATAGATTCATTGGTTTATTTCGTATTCACTGTTTATTTTGGATTCACATTTGTTTTGCAATAGGTAAGCTGTCAGCCCAAAAAGGAATCGGATCACACGATTGAAGCATGAATGATCATTTTTCCTGGGGTAATAGACTTCTCTTGGTGAAAGAAATTGCGGATTATTATTAGTTCATATGGCAGAAAATTTCAAATGAGAGAAAATAAAAATACCTTCAAAGAAGACTATAACTATACGTAGTTCTGCAGTGCAAAAATCTGGAATCGGATGTGTCAGAAGATGTTTCAACACAATAAGTAATGTATTTTTCAATCAGATAAGGCAAAAGTAACTTTTTTTCCAAGGATGGAAAACTTTTAAACATGGCTCCAATACTCAACTCAGCCAGGCAGAACTGCAGTAACATATAAAACTTCTATGGCATTCTGTACAAAGGAAGAAGAGAAAGACACATGGAGATTTTCACAAAATAATGTAAAATTGCTTCTTTATTTGCCTGCTTGCTTTTTATCATTTTTATCTTTCAAAACTGTATCAGGTATGACCCAGAGAGAAAGAAACTCACCACACATGTAGTGCCTCAGTCATACCTTTTCAGTCAGGAGATGTCCTTGCCTTCTCTTCCTCATATCACACCTGGTCTTTCGTCTTGCACAGTCAACCCTCATTACTTCTGTAGGCAATGGGATCCTTTGATAAGGAGGATGCCCTGCCTCTACCAAACAGAAATTAAATAGACCCTAAAAATAGTCTCCAGAACCATTCAGGTTGTAAAAAAATGATCCTTTTCTTAAATCAGGCATACTGATTTTCCATACAACAATTAAGTAAACAAAAAGCTGTGATCTTTCACTTTGGACACAAAAACAAGCAATAAGCAAACAAGTAAAAAAAAAAAAACCCAAAGAAAAAAATTATTTTCCTGTGCCTTGTCAAGTTGGTTCTCAATAGTTCTCTTACTTTTTTTTTTGTGGGTAAGTTTATATTTTAGATTTTTATCTTTTTCATCGGATAGTGACACATTAGGTGGCTGTTCTTCATTTGAAAAGACTAGGGCTTTCTGTGTTTTCTCATTTGAATCTGATTGTAATTAGCAAATTTACCCTTTTTTATACCACCTTTCATCTTTCTATATCTATGTATGCCATGAAAGAATAGAATTTAATCTTCAAAATAAAGTATACAATGATTCCCCTGAAAAAAAAAACCAACCAATGAACTAAAAAGAAGAAGGAAAAAGGGGGGGAAATGTAGTGCAAAAATCTGCAAGCATATTAAAAAAAAATATATTTAGAGTGCTCTTTGTTTTTCTTAATGCTTATTGATACATTTGTGGGATGGGATGCCTTTATTTCTTTATTTTCAGCCTGGTCATCAGTTCTATTCACTAAGCAGGTAACTTTTTATCACCTTCAGTGAATTCAAAGGTAACAGCACCCTTACCTGTCATTTCTCACAGAAAGAGATACCCTCAACCTGTCTCCACCTGTGTCACCTGTCAATCACAGTACTTACAACACAACTTACTTTTCATCTTGGGGAAATACTCCAGTCGTGCAACACACAGGAAACTATTGATATTTGAATTGGTCATCAGGTAGAGTTTGTCCCATGACATCTGTCTCCTAGCTAGACAATATTTTCCAGGAATATGAAAAAACCCACACCAAACAAATGACACAGTCCTATCCTAACAGTCCACCTGTTTCTGTGGAATATCTCTCCTCTTTAGTTGTTGCTGAATGTTGCACTGGAAAGACACTAAGAAATCTAGACAGATAGCAATCCCTTGTTCAAGCATGTAGCTGTGCAGTTGGTCATATTTATCCAAAACTTTTTTTTTTTTTTT
>VWZP01005262.1:748175-765463 GCA_013396995.1 Dicaeum eximium | reverse complement strand
TCCCAGCTCAGTGTCATCTGCAAATTTACTGATGAAAGACTCAATACCCTCATTCATCTCATCAATAAAAGTATTGAACAGAGCTGGCCCCAGCACAGACCCCTGAGGGACACCCCTGGTGACTGTCCCCAGCTGGATGCAGCACTATTCACCACCACTCTCTGGGCCTGGCCATCCAGCCAGTTCCTAACCCAGCAGAGAGTGCTCCTGTCCAAGCCACGGGCTGCCAGCTTTTCCAGGAATGTGCTGTGGGAGACAGTGTCAAAGGCCTTGCTGAAGTCCAGGTACACAACATCCACAGCCTTTCCTTCATCCACCAGGTGGATCACTTGGTCATAAAAGGAGACCAGGTTGGTCAAACACGACCCACCCCTCCTAAACCCGTGCTGGGTGGGTCTGATGCCCTGGCCATCCTATAAGTGCTGCGTGATGACACTCAGTACAAACTGCTCCATTACCTATATATTACATGGAAGAAGCTGAGAAGCCTGTCATAATTCTATAATAACAGAAACCTTTGTTTATGAGAGCCTTCAGCTCTGCCATGGAGAATAGATATACCACACGGTTCTGTTGGGTCAGGTTTCTGGTTCAGATGTCCCTTCAAATTTTCCAGACTCATGGGAACCTATAAGTTATTCAGCAGCCATTGTATACAACCTAGAGAACAGAACACACTCAGCTTTTTCTTCATGACAAATGTTCTGACATCCGTTCTTCTTCCATCTTTTGCTCATCTAGAAGATAATGCTTTCCTCTTAGAAAAAGTTATTTGTTTTGCTATATGTTCGTGCATGTCAATGGAAAAAAGCTTTCATCAGCTTTTTGAAACCACCCCATTCTAAGTATTTCCATAAAGCCATCAAGTTATCTGGTTCAAAGCTGCCTCCTCAGCTTCCTTTTCTGCCAGATACTGAGAGCCACCAATTATCTAGTAACAAGAAGAAAAAAATTCACTATATATATTTTTTTTTCTCCCTAGTGTGTTTAGTGTGGTCATGCTAAGATTGTCTTTTGTTACTTATCTTTCTTTTCTCCTCCCTTTGATAAAAGAACTTGCTTCAATAATAGTTTTAGTATCCTATTACATTGATGAAGGAGGAAGGGAAGAACTTAGTGAAGTTTGTGTTGACATTAAATGTCATTGCCTCTCCATTTTTCAAGGATTTGTCTGAGCTTGTTGATTCTGAATTTATGTTATTTGATTCTGTAGCATCCCATGAAATAATAATTTTTTTGTATTTTTATAGTGATTGATGCAGGTGTGTGCTTATTGGCAAGTAAAACCTTTGCCCAAAGGAAATTTTTGTCAAAATAGCCAAAGCACATTGATATTAATCTCCCTCTTAAAGCTATTAAAAGGAGAGCAAGGTCAAAATATAAATCATACTAGAGTGATGCCAGCAACTACTTAGAGTGGATGCCATCAACAGAATTTATTACACACATGTCTCTCTCTCTTCTTTTGGAAAGAAAACCAAACCAAAACAAAACAAAGCAACAAAAAACCCCAAGTATGTAATTAACTGTGTGTTGCTTCTGTGAGCAAATTTACTTGAAAGTCACTTGTAACATGACTAAGCTTTTAACATTCCATTTGATGAAACACTCTCAAAAGCCTGTAATACAGGCTTTAAAAATAAACTTTTTTTCCGGCAATATCTTGTGTAGAACAGACCATGTATATCTATAAAATAACCCAACTTTCATCAGGTAATTAGCCATTTAGCCCTTTCAGAATTTACTCCTAGCAATTATGAAATTAACACAATCACACAAAGTGTTATTTACTTGTTTAAAATAACAATTTTGTAATCAGGCAAAGGAGTATGTCCAGCTGGGTCCTCAGAAGCCATTGTCAAGAAACAGTAATGTAACAAAACACTTTGAAGGAATAAATTAACAGCATTTCTAAATCCATTCTATCATCTCCATAATTTTCAGTTTGAGTACTGTTAATTTTAGGAGATGAAAAATCCGTTCTGTGCACAGAGCCCTGATTTTAATTTTCCATTACTTCTAAAGAGCACATGTGTTAAATGAGTCAGACATAACAAGTCTACACAAACTTTTTCACACATCCTTAAATAATTACCAAACATCAGATATTTACCAAACATCTTGCATTTGGTATATTACTTATTTGATATTACTTAGCTAAAATCCCATTAGTAAGGAGAACAAAACAGGAAATTAAAATCTTTTCTTGAAGACAGGATTTTGTTTCCTTCTGTATGTTTAATTTATATTTATTTAAGAAATAATTGCTCATAATTTTAAACTTACTTTAGAAAGGCTTAAAATGCATTCTCTTATCTTAAATGTGTTTGTACATGCATTTGATCTTAGAAGTAGCATGCAAGAAGGATAGTAGCTCTTTCACTTTGTTGAAAAGGCTTTCCACCTTGGATTAATGCTTCAATTAGCCAGACAGACCAGTGCTGGTGATGCATTCATGTGAGTACCATGTGTAAGAGCAATGTCTTGACTGAAGCTCCAAAGTCCCAGTGCGTGAGGTTTATTTGTAGACTTGTACTTTTTCTGCAGTATTTGGAAAAATTGAGCTTCAGTCAGTTAAAGTTGATAGTGTTAATCTTTGTTGCAGTGTTTATCCCTCGCACCTAATCATCTAGATTTTAGATAGTAACATTGTTTCCCAAATTGTAACCCCTGTGCTTGTTTTACTTCTGCTGCTTCTGCGCAGAGTCTGCAGAAAATGTTTCTCTGCAGTTGTGTCCCCAGGAAGACTATCTGAACTTTCTGGTCAATGTCTGCCTTGGAAGTTACAACTTCCAATAAAAATCTGTAGCCAAATGCTGTGGGTTAATCCTAGGCAGCACTTAAATTCCACACAGCCTTTGCTCACTTCACCCCTCAGTGGGATGGGGACAGAATGAGATGGGCAAAATAAAAAATGGGTTGAGATAAAGACAGTTTCATATGAAAACTAGATGGTGCATGTGAAAGCAAAATGTTAATTCACTGCTTTCCATCAGCAGGCAGATATTTAGCCCTTTCCAGGAAAGTAAGGCATCACATGCAATGGCTACTTGGACAGACAAATGCCTAACTCTGAACATCTACTTTTCTTCTTGCTTTATCTCCTTTTTAATTGACAAACACAACATTATTTGGTATAAGATTTCCCTTTGGTCAGCTGTCCCAGCTGTGTTCTCTACCAACTTCTTGTGTATCCCTAGATTAATAGCAGGTGGAGCAATGACCTCAACACCCTGAACACTGCTCTGCTGTAAGTAAAACACTGGTATGTTATCAACACTCTTTCAGTCACTTATCTAAAATAAAGTATCATAAGAGCTGCTATGAAGAAAACAAATTCAGTACCATACAAAACAAAAAAACCCCTCAACTTCTGAAAAAAACCCCAACTTCTGATTTTGAATAAATATTGCCTTTTCTAAAAAGCCCTACAACCATCAAACCACTCAAACCACCCCACATACCACTTGGAATATTGTTTCCCATACCTATATTAGATTGAATTTAAAGTCTACATTTTAGCTTTTCTTCATCTAAGAAGAGAGAGAGATTTACTTCATCATGCTGATATGCTGCTCAGATGCCTACTTACTACATAAGACTTATTCTGCAGCCATATTCTAAAATGTGGCTGAGTGTATTTCACCCTCTAGCCCAAGTATGTAGGTTTGGACCTCAATCTGTCATTCCAGTTTTCTGCGAGGTGCTGTAAATTGGGTAAGAGTTCTCTAAAACTGAGGGACTAAGCTTTAAATAAAATCAAAGAAAAAGTATAAATAAGTGTTTGATGAAAATTGAATAGAAAACTTTTACAGGCAAAATGGAATGAAGGAAATTCAAACAGGAGGTGTGAATGTGTGAAATGCTCACAAAATAGTCTTTGGAAATGTGGACTAGTGAGAGGATGTTGCATTGATAAAAGTTGTATGTGTATGAAACAGAAGCAGATGGTTTTGTTGTTGCCAGTGAAAGACAACTGTTTTGCCACATCTGTATTCAGTGACTCAATATCAGTTGCTATTTCTGGTGGTTTCAGTGTGGTTAATTTGAAGTACCACAATGCCTGAGCCAGATGCCTTGCAGTGGCAGTGGAAGGTGGTTGGTTTGGATTTGGTGTCAGTGATGGCACTGATGTTGTTTGTGAACTTGAAAGTCCTACCTAGAGCTTCTAGATGATGTTTTGTTTTCTTTTCCTGCATAGATGAGAACTTGCTCTGTGTTTGTAAATTGCCTGCTACAGTACAACTCTGGGCTCATACAACTCCTTTAGATTTAAGGGCAAATTGGATTTTTGAAGACCACAAGTATAGAAACTCGGATGCTTTTTTGAAATAATTTCTTCCAATGAAGAAAATTGTATATTCTGTTCTCCTATTTTTATGTATGGGAGAAGGCATTTCCAGGCAGTTTTGACTTTAAAGATTTACATTCTATATCCAATATGGCTGTTGAATATACAATGAAGTACTTTTATTGGCAAAGAAAGGTTGTTTGCTTGTTCCAGCTACCATAATTAAGACTTCTGCTGACAGAAGCAAGCTGAATGCATTTTTGGTTCAAAAGCATCCTATTTATAGTCTAGATGCAAAATGATCTCTATTCACTACAATGTCTCATTTGCAGGTTATCATTCTGCTTTCCTCTGAAAGATCTCAGCAGATGTTTCCTTCCATCTTGACTCATTGCATTAGTGATAGAAAAACATTTTGCATCCTGCTATGGTACTCTTCATATGCAGATTTGGAGGACAGAACCAACTTGTTGAAAACACAGGAGAATGTAAAGAGAACATTCTCTTGTACATTAGTATAGCTATAATATTCAAATCCTTTAGGTTTTGAATCAAGTAACTTTCCAAGCAGTTTCAGTGGCACTGCTTTAATAGTCCCTCCTTGAGAAAAGAATAAAAAAAAAAAAAAAACAAAACAAAAACAAATAAAAATGTAGTAAAAAAGTAAACAAACCAAAATTAAATTTTAAAAAATACAATAAAATTTTGCCACAGGTCTTTGTATGAAAATTTGCTACAGACTCACACCCCATCAGTGTTTTATTTCCCCATGCAAACTGATAGAATGACAAATTGCTAGTCTCTCAAACTTCTGAAACTGCTTTAAAGATATTCTTGACAGTGAAAGTAGTATTGATACCATTTGGTATCTTTTGTGGACATTTTTGCCAATTTCATCCAGTGCTGTTGAAGTTTCACTATCAAAAGCTGTCATATTTCACGGTTTCAAAATGCAAAGCTATTTCATGGAATTCAGCAATTCCATGGGCAAGATGCATTTCTTTCATGCTAAGTGTGGTGGAAGAGGAAGTGATTTATCACTGCTAAGTTGGCTTACACATCAGCAAATTTGCTGTTTTTTTTTCCCTCAAATTCTAAAGTCTGTAAAAAATCATTTAACTTCATTCTGCTTATAAAACNAGGGCATGTTTGCATCTGAAGTAAAAAAGACACAGCAATTTCTAGAAAGATTTTTCCCTTTTCCTTTTTTTGACCAGTGATGGCTAGAGTGCTCTTCAGGGATCACTAGGTACAGATGCAGTTGTTAATGAACTCTTCTGGGCACTGGTTAATGAGTGATTTATTTTCATGCATTCCTTATCAGTACTTTTTCAGTACTTTGTCTATCCCATTACCAATAGCTCACTTCTGTCCCACTTCTGTCTGCACAGACAGGGAGAAGCAGGCAATGGGTAAATTTATAGGTGGAAATCCCTTATTACCTTAGAATCAGGACTGACCAGTTTGGAGAGATACTAGCATGAATGAACACTAAAGATTCTGGGAATTCAGGAATTTGGTCCAACTGATTATATAATATAGAAGATATGTAAATGTTCTTTTGTTTGAAGGTCTACAGCTATTGCTTTGCTTTGAGATGAGTTAATCTCACATCTCAACAGCATTTCTGAACAGTAATGATCTCAAAATACATGACATCTTTTTTTTCTGTGTTAGTCATGAATTAGAATTACTTTTGTTCAAACCCCATTAACTTAGGAAGTTATTAAGCCATACACAGCCAAATATTTTCGTCAATACTCATTTTCACACTTTATTATGGTCCATGCTAGACGCACAGAACAGGAAAATCCAGAGAAGTCAATGCTGACATTAAAGGGTACCATCTAAAGCCACTCAGATAGTTAAAGAAACCCTTACATAACACAGCTCTAAACCACCTTGCACAGACTACGCAAAAAAGGTTCAAGTCAAAGGCAGCCTGCAATGCAGTAATTGTAAAATCCACAGAAGTCAGTGGAAAAACATTAATAGGCCTCTGTAAGAATACCAAGGCTTCACATTTACACTATTATCACCATCTTAAAGTGGAAATTAGGCCAAGAACAATACACGTTCTTAGAAGTCACCCTAATGTTAATGTCTTGCACATCCTTCCAGAACAGAGAATTCTTTATTAACATGTACTTAATACTAATTGCTAATAGACTGTATTCCCTTACAAAGTAATCTTGGAGACAGAACCTGCCTTCTTTCAGAACAAGCAGACAGAGCAGGACTTGTTTTCTTTGAGTAGATTGCCATGCCATGCTCCTTGTAGCTTGCCTCAATACACCTGGTGTGTTTATTCATCTAAAACTTTTCCAATGTGCTTAAAAAGCTCTACCACAGTATTTGGATAGTAGCCTCACAGACTCACATTTGCACTCACTGCACATACAGTGCATAACAGAAATTAGTCAAAACTCATGATGGCTTGCCACAATTTTAGGGATTGAATTCTGACAAGTGACTTTGGATTTACCCCAGAAGCTGCCAAATATGCAGGAATTAAAAATTCACAGTTCACCTCAAATGTGTGGATATTTTGCCCTCTTTGAGTTGCACCTATGAATGGAGAGGAATCTATTTTCTCAGTGTAGTGATACATTTCTAAAGCACAAAGGGGAACTCCAGAGGCATGTAAAGTGTGATAATTTCAATTAAGCTCATGAAACTATGAGAAATTATGCCAAAGGGTTTGCCTACGCTGGCTCAAAGCTTGCTGCTGAAGATGATATATATTTGCTAACCTAAGAATGCATTTTCCCCTGTCCAGCAGCTAGTTAAGAAGATTAATGACTGCTTTGTAGTTCCAATTAAACTCCTTTATCACCAAGAGGGACCAAACAAGTTTTGATTTCAAAAGTACTGCTTAAGAAAGAAGACCAGGGCTGCATAACACTGACATTTTATTAGAATTCATCTGTAACAAATGGAACTTGTGTCAGCAAAGAACTGATTTTCATACATACTTCCTTTTGCCACCAATGTAACGAAGTAAGAAAATAAAAAGCACGCCTTTCATTCTGTAAAACATTTACGCGTACTACTAATTAGAGGTAATTGTATCTTTTTTAACAAGCCATTTTACAAGGTAATTTTTTAAAGTTTTTCAGTCTATGCATCCAAAACAAGAGCAAAGAACACAAGTTTTTATTATCTTTGTAAAGACACTCCAAGCTTGAATGGCAAAGCCACATAACGGATGGTTATAATGAGACCTGCAGCCTTCTGATATCTGTGGAGTATCAGGGCACCAAGGGAAAAAAAAAAAAAAAGAAAAAAAAAAAAAAAAAGAAAAAAAAAGAAGAAAAATAAACATAAAGAAAAATGGGAGAGAATAAAAGGGGAAAAAAAAGCAATTGCTTTTTTTCCCCCTTTTTACATGTTCTGTGTCTTTTAAATACACACAAGTGGATTTTGTAAGCAATTTCTTACAGATGGGTTCAAGTTATTATTGGGTGTAGAATCAATAGGGCAGTGCATAGTACAAAGGTATACATAGAAAGTGCAAATCTCCTTAGAAGGTCACTCCTTCCCCCAGCTATCTTCTTCACTATCTAACCACTCAAATAACTTTTTAAAAAAGAGCTAAATTAAACTTTTGTATAAATCATTTTAATATATTTTGTGGATTTTTCCCCATTGCAACTAATTACAAAATTAGACATAACTACACATACAAACGTAAATAATAGCACCGTACTGGTTATGCTGATGAAAGCAATTTTAAGCTTGGAAATATATGATGTATGTAGACAAAGATGCTCACAATTTAAATTAACTGTAGAATGCATATATTAGAATACAGAAAGTGGAATGCACATCAATGATGCTAAGAGCTATTGTAAGAAACAAAAAACCTGAAAGGAGTATTTAGTTGTACAACAGTTTTTCTCACAAATTGGCTCTTCTTTTTTTGTACTTCTTTTACTCCCTTATTTTTGTAGGAGCTTGCAAAACAGTCTGCTAGGGAAAATGCACTGATCTTTGTACAGATCCAATGTGCAGGAACCTTCCTTAGTCTATGTTTTCAAAATGACACTTTGTTTTGTAGTTCTAATTTCCTGTATTTGAGTTGAAGAACATGACCACACTACATAACCTGGCACTTCAGTAATTGTTTCAACGTATAAATCAAGAAAGAAGAAGAGAAAGAAACATAGTGCACATACTTTTCTGGTTCAGATGTAAGTTATAGAATCTCATTCTGAGGTAGCCTTCTATAATACTTCTATTCCATATATATATATATATTTATATTTCTGTTTTGATTTTTTTGGTTTGGGTTTTTTTTCATTACAAAAGTGCTCAAATACAATTGCTGGAGTTTGGTCTTTCTTATTTTTATTTCTCATAGGAGTGGGAAAATTGGGAGAAGAACTAAAAATGTTGAGGCCACATTGAGAAGCCATAGCAATGCTCCTATTTGAAACCCCAAAGAAAGCATCCTTTGATGCTGATGTACTAACAGTGGCAGAACAGATGGTGACCAAGGTCAATGTAAATGGCATTCTAGAAAGAGTCTCAAAAAGTACTTTGTGATGTTGAGAGAATTTTCCTTTTTCCTGGGAAAAAATCTGTCAATCTCCAATATGTCATGTGGGCTCAGTCTTGCTAGCCTTACATGAACCCTCCCACTGAAAGCAAGGTTTGACTTTAGCAATCTGTTGACACAAGTGAATGAGCAGGACTTGGCCCAAAATAAATTTGAAAAAAAAAAAAAAAAAAAAAAAAAAAAACCCAAAGAAAAGAAAAAAAAACAAAAAAAACCCCCCAAANAGAAGATGCATAAGCACTGCTGATGTCAACTACTGCTACTGTGCTGCTACAGCTCGGCAATGACAGATAACACTATAACCAGTGACAAAGTGGGTTTGAAAAGCCAACCAGAAATAGATTTCCAATTTGTGGGCTATTCTGCTATTAGAAATATGGAAAGATAAAGGGCCTTGACTACCTATGTGTTTTGGGTTATCATTTATTACCATCCATACTTGATTAGAAACTGGAAATGCATATTTTTCAAAATTGTCTGGTACATGTATTAAAATGTTTGAAAAGAACAACAGAGATATAAACAAACTAAACTAAATACAAATGAAGGCTAACTTAAAGAAATACTATTCAAAATAGGCATCAAATATAAGGCACTCTAAATGTAAAATTAAAATAAACCCCAGCATCCCCAAACAATGCTGTATGCCACAAAACGTTTGATTTCACAGAGCAATGTGTGTTTGGCTTTGCCCTGTTACATACGATAAATGTAAATTATATAGCGCACACTATAGACAGTATACTATTGAATACAATTTTAAAACATCTTAATACCTAGTATATTACAACATTCTCCCCTCCTAAAGGGATATGCACTGACCTTTCCCACATGCACACCTCCTACATTTAATAATATGATTTCTTATTGCACTATAGTGTTACAAATATTGAACTTCACTTGAAGCCTAAATCACATACTCTGTGTGCGTGTGTGCATGTGTGTGCTCTGTATGTGTGCATGTGTGTGTGTGTGTTCAAGTGGAAATGTGGATAGAAATATTATTTGGGACAGAGATGGCATTCAAATATCAATGATGTGCATTCCTCACTTCCCTTTGAAACAGAAGTTTATGGACCTAAAAAATGCAGAGATGATCAAATTGTAGTTTGATACAATTGTAGTATATGGAAAAACTTTCCCAATGTTTTGATAAATCCAGGTACATCAGGATTGATGTTTGTGTGCCGTGTGTGTGTGAATCTGTATCCGAATCCATCTGTATTCTCTGCAACTATACAGAGAGTCAAAAAAGGGTAGACAGTAATACATATATATATATATATATAAAAGAGAGAGGGTGTGAGTGTGCATGTGCATATGTGTGCGTGTGTGTGTGTATGTGCTAGCAGCATCTTTATACTTTGCGCCTCCCTGTTGATTCCAAAAGAAACCAAAAAGCCCCATTTTGATTTAACTGATTACAGTGAGTATTTTCTTAAAGAAAAAAACCCAAATAAAACTACCAAATTAATACCTAACAAGACTGTGGTACTGTAGGACTGCACAAAAATGTGCAAATTTTCAGAAGTATCTAACATTTCTACAGCACAATATTACAGATAACAGTTCTACAGCTTAAAAAAAATCTACATTTTTAAACAAAAATATTAACAGTTATGCAACCTTTTCTTTAATTCACTTCATTGAATGATAAACTCTTGTTAAAAAAAGGAAAAAGTTTACACAGTTAAAAATGAAGCACAGGTCAGCAGTATCTTTACAATACTAAAAAACTAAATCAAGGACTTTCTTTTTAAACATTCCCACATTTTCCCTTAAGTGTTATGATGAGCAGTATGATGGGAAACAGTGATGTTGAAGTAAAGAGTCCGCTTTGTTTGAGAAGCCAGAACCCAACCTTGCAACAAACATCTTGCACTGAACTGCAGTTCTCAAAACTCCTCTTTGCAAAATCATGTAATCCTGAATAAGATGATCACTCTTTCTGATTAATTTCCTCTTCCCTTTAACTTCAACCAATGTCGAACCCTTGAGGTATCTGTAAATGAGATCCTTCAGACGCCTCAGTGGTCAGGATTCTTTTATTATGGTTAGGTTATTAAACTGTGAATTCTTGGTCCACATGGAATACTTCTTGTTGGGTGGGGTTTTTTTTTTGTTGGTTTTTTGTTTTATATATCCCCAATATTTTTGTTCATTTATTTTTTTTATTATTTTTTATTTTATATATCCCCAATAATTGCTCCTTAGCTAAGAGTTAAGAAGTACTTCTAAAGCACATTGTATGGCTCAGAAGCGGCTCTCTGGATCTTAAAGGGCCTGCAATAAAAATCCACAAGGGGTTTTTATGTTGCATAGTGATCAAAGCTGCCCAGATACTCCAGTGCGGCTCGATAGCAGAACTGGTATTGATCCTAGAGAAAGAAAATAGAAAACAAATGCATCAAAAAGTCAGCTTGTTGGTTGGTTTCTAGTTCCTTTCAAATAACAGTGAATATTGTGTAGCTACAGACGAATATACTGCAGAGGCATCTGCAGCTCAGCAATATTCACTTGCTGACATCAACAGAAAACCACTCTGAGTTACAACAGATGAAGATACACACTCATTTAATGCAACAACATTTTACACAGAATGCAGCTTCTTTTGTGCAGAAACTATATACCCACCTACTGACAGCCTGTTATTCTGGATTAAAACAATATCAGCACAAAGCTTTCTTGCATAAAGCACGACAGGAACATGCTAGTATGCTTTCCTCCCACATATTTGAAAATAAGGAGCAAAATATAGACTGAATTCTACAGCTAATACAACACACTAAGTAAAAAGGTCCATCATAGCCTTAATATAGAATGCTGTATGGAAAACCATGAGGTTGAAAGTCATGTAAAGAAAGCAAAGGGAATCCCAACCTTTCAGTAATAAAGGCTTTGATGGAGATGTGAAGATACCTTAGTCTGTGGCAAGAAAAGGGCCTAAAGAGAAATATGGAGCTAAAGGACCTTTTTCACATAAAACAGGCTTCATTTCAACCTATACCTGGAAGCAGAGAGGTTCTTACCACATTAGTGGTGAGAAATTTTCTAATACCTCAGATGAATCCAACATTTGTAAATTTGTGTTATTCTCACCTCCATAAAGTAGTCCTTTTGCACATTTATGTTATGTTGCACACTTACACTAAAATGGCATGTCTGTGTACTTAGTTCCAACTGCTATTCTTGGTTTAAATGGTAAAAAGTAAAAAAATTAAAAAAAAAACATAAAAGAAATGGCTCCAAAATAGCAGGGATGTCTGTTTATTTTTCTGATAGTGCTATGTGGTAACTGCACAGGTTGCAGTTGTTAAGATCACAATTAAAATTCTTTTGGAGGCCAGGAAACTAATTTGCTTCACTGAGGTGGTGTGATTACTAATAGTTCATTTCTGTTAGTTGGAATAGTTAGAACAGTGGCAGAATACATTACACATATGCCTGAATTTTAAGTGTATGTGTGGTCCACATGGAAGTGTTTTGTTTAATAAGGATTAGATTTCCTGGCAGTTTATAACACTGAATGAGAGATTTGTTTGCCACAGAATCCTGGAAGAAATGTGTACACAACACTTCTGCTTTCAGGAGTGGGGATGAAGGGTAGCATACAAGAATAAATCAAAGCAGGGGGAGGGAGCATATATTGCAGAATTGAACTCTGCATTTGTCAGGTAAGCTCAAAGAAGCATGGTTTTCTGTACACTTTAGTTATTTCTTGGAGCCAAAATGACAGAAAGCAGTCATTTTTCATTTTGCTTATCCAGAAAAATGATGGTAATGGAAAAGAAATTGAACTAATTCTTCAGTATGGTCACAATGATTTACTTGGCTAACTGGCAAGATTGAAAATAAATATCTGTATTTTTCATGTAAGTTTTTATAAAGTTGTCTTCTTAAAAGTAAAACTACCCAGCTTCTACCGAACAAGTTTAATTTTCTTGTGGAAAATGGCAAACTCTGGGGAACCATTTTAAATTTCACAGACTTAATTAAAGGCCAGTGTCAATCAAATTATACTAAATAAATGTGTGATCTTGCCCTTTTTGTTGGTTCTCCTAACCTATTGGCTCTGGCTTAGTCCAGGTTTTCTGCTCAGAAATTAAGGCAAAAATTAAGCACAACATTAACTGATAATGTTTAAGCATTCTTTATGACGTGACAGAGTTCCAAGCATACAGGCCCAACCATACATATATGGTTTATACTGCTTACCCCTTTCCTTATTTCTCTATGCCACACTTACTAGCACAGAAATTATTTGCACTATAATTATCCTGAATGCTGAATTTACCATTATGATTTTCAGGCCGAAGAGCCACTTGCTTGGTGACACAAAGTTAAGAAAAACATGAAAATAATACAGTGTCAGTCTGAAGACATAATCAAGACCTTACTCCTGGGGGGGTGGGAACCAGCAGATCCACCTGCAGAAACAATTTGCCTACTTCTTTACTACTGCAAATTTCTGCCAGGGAACAAGGATCAAATAAAAATGTGTGATGCTTAACAAATGGGTTCTCTTAACTACCATAATTTAGGATCCACTACTGAAATGATTTTTTTCTTCCCCATCTTGCAGTAACTACTGCAGGAACAAGAAATAGTCCTTGCAATACCTTTATGGCAGATTTTACCCTGTAGTCACAGGGCCAATATACGGCTTCAGATATAACAGCAAGCATGTTTTATACAGTCTCTATCTGTGCATTTTTTTGCTTGTGTAAATACCACTTCTTTTCCATCACCATTGCATAAGGATACTGTTATGCTCACCTCTGTCTGTACCATGGCTGGCCGCTGTGTTCTTAGCATTTTGACAGTCTGGAAGATGTCTACAACACCTTCATATCTCATTCTTTCTAACACAATGCTCAGGGTTATGAATACTCCAGTCCTTCCAACACCCGCACTGTTGAAGAAAATTAAGAGAAAATAAAAGGAAAAAACAAATGTTAATTGACAGTTAATGCTGAAAGAATTAGCTGACAAATTCTTTCTGGTTACAACACACCATATGTGTACAAATTTCTATATGGGAAAAAGCTCACTAAGCAAAATTCCACAGCAAATTACCACATCACATTCAAAAGAATAACTGCACTCCAGCTAACTTTGCATCCACTGAGTACATCCTGACTCTCCAGTCTTCCTTGCAAAGTGGTTTGTTCATCCAGATATATAATAATCTGTGCATAGTGAAGGCAAATGTTAACATTTGTTGCCAATAACATACATCAGAACTGACAAGAGAAAATGAAGCCAAAATGCATTTTACTGCTTGCTTTACTTTAGTTTGTCATGTATATGCCCTGTTTTGTACATCTTCACTGTTTTATTTTACCTTCCACTTTGAGTTAGACGTATGGATGTTCATTTAATATTGAACTTGTTCATATGGGCTCCAATTCAAATAATGGACAGAGAAAAATCTCAATTCAGGTCTTATTCAAGTCTGGCAGTCTGGACCTTTGCTTTCCAATGCTGATATACATTTACCATGTTTGTCTACATTAGACTTAAAAATCTTCTTTGCGTGTATATGTCGCTTGTTTGCTCTCTGTTCTGTCCTGGTTTTCTGCTATTAGCTTTAACCCTCAAGAAGTGATGGAAATTCTTGCCATCAATGGAGCCAATAGCTGTCAGCTTTTAAAATCAACCAACCACTTATTCATGAGGATTATCCATTGCAAAAGAGACTGGTAATTACACAGAAAAAAAGACTTTCTAAGTCTGAACTTCTATGGATGGAAACCAAGCACCTTGTCATTTCACTGCTGATGCTAATAATTTCACAAGGTTTTCTCCAGCCAGATAACCTTGGGAAGCTGAATATTTATGAGACCTATTAACCAGACAGATGAATGGAACAGAATGAACAACAGGGAAATCCTGAAAAACTCCTGAATGTTCACGTGAACTATGACAGAAATCCAGAAAATTCATTAAACTAGTGTGGAAATTGCATGTTCAAATTGTAGGATTGTATTTTAGTGTTTGGTATAGGTCAGTGCTCTTCTAGGGCTACTAGACATACGCAATTGGCTTTATCAATTTTGCATAGGCTGTGTGCCTTCAGATTGCTCAAGCAAAGGACAACTGACACACCACTTGACAGAATATCATGTTGTCAGTGATGATCTACCTATCTGGTATAACAACAGTCCATGTAAAGCAAATAATGTTGTGTAAGGTATCTGATGAGGTAAATTAGACACCTAGTACTTAAGAAACATTCTGAAAAATCCTGGAACCTGCTTGTTGGAACGAGCTTGAAGTTTACAGACCTGATGACAGTGTGATCTAATCTAAGCAGCCCATAAAATGACCAGCAGAATGAAGGCAGATTACCATGTTTCATTCTCCTTGTTCCCACTCCTGTGCTGCCATTATATATTAAAAAAAAAATTCTAAATGTATGAGAGGATTTCTGGCCTCATACATTAGACAAATCTTTGTTACTTGAAGGAAATAACTCAGAAACCTCCAGCAAAAGGAAGAAATTTATTTGTTGTCTTGGGTACTTTAAAAAAATCACAAGTGTCTCCAGGAGAGACTTAATGAGGAAGAGAGACTAATATGGAAACATCTCAATGCTTGCAAATCCTAATGGGTCATCAAGTGTAATGTCTCGACAAAAAGCCTATATGAAATTGATCCTGTTCTCCTTAGAGGGGCAAACATACTTTAACATTGGAACAATTCCTATCCAAAAATGCTTAGGATTTCTAAAGTAAAGTTAAAGAAATCCTTCATGATGCATTATGACTCACAGTGATTTATAATTTAGACTAGAAACTGAAGTTAAGATGCTTTAATGAACTATGTGGATGTATTGATTTTTGTAAGAGATAAGAGTTTATTACTACAAATACATCTTGACTGCATTCTGGGAAATTATCAGTCTTGAGCTAAAAGCTGGAATAAAAAGACTATAAATATCTAGTATTGGTTGAAGTTAAATTTTTGCTTCAAGATGAACAGTCCTTTGCTCTCTTAAATAGTTTTAAGTATCTGCCTCATGAGGTTAGTAATTTTTGAATTCAACACACTGACCTATTTGTAAAAATGCTAGGGAAAAAGAAAATGTAGAATTGTGGGTTGGGGGGATTTACTGTGATAACAGAGAAAGCAGGCTTGTGTAGAGTGTGAAGAAGACGCAAAGGAAGTGACACTAGAGGGGGGTTTAATTCACTGTAAAACTCATCATGGTACAAACTGGAGGCATTATTTCAGAAATTCCTCAGAGACTAGGAAAGCACAGGTATCCAGGATCATGTGCCTTCTGAAAGAAATAAACAAACTTACTGATTTGCTAGGAACACTTCCTGTTCATATAAGTTGACTAACACTGGCAATGATGATTAGCATTACCAGTCTCTAAATAGTCATTACGATAATGATAAAGACATTTAAGAACCAAGCCATGATTTGTTACACTGGATTTGACTTTGTTTCTAGCAAAGTCAATGGTAGAAATCCATAATTTTACCATGAGACATCACATCCATTTGGGAGGGATATGTAATGTACTGTAAGCAGTATTCACTGTAGTCACAAGTGGACAAGTCTGCATGGTACAAAGAACCTAGAAGAAAAATATCACTTTGCTTTCTTATCTGCATAAAGGCATAAATATTGCTTATTACTCCTGTCCTTTAAAAACTCATTAATGTTGAAGAATAAGGCTTATTCTTATCTGGGCTGTCCTTCCTCTCCCTTGCGTAATGAATCCCAACCAGTGCTCTGCAATGCTATTCTCCTCAGCAGGCTATAAAAATTTTTAGGCACACAAGAAAAGTAGAATTCAAGTACTCCAATACATTTATTTTGTCTGTCTTTCAGATTAGGGCATCATAATGAGCTCAACTTCTGTTTACCCTTGACTTTGGAAAGATGAGAATTTCTCTCCCTCTGTTTACTAGGCTCTAGTAAACTCTTTCATTTGTCTTCATGATGACATTGGGGCACTACTTGGCCTGCAGTAAGGACTTGCAACTTATGTCAGTATCTTGCAACTCTGTTATATAAATAATAATATTTAATCTAGAAAAAATAATTTCATATTACAAAAATGAGTATCTAAAATCCTAATGGAATTTATAGAAAACAATTTATTAAATAAGAGCTAAAAGATAAAGATATTATTTTTGGCCATCTGCTATAGACTCTAGAATACTGTAGAGGAAATAAATAAAAAAATACAAGAATATTAAAAAGCCCATGCTGGATTATTCCTAACCACCATGCAAGCCATTTTCATCTGCATATCAACTGCAAAGGAATCGAGGGAAGTCATCACATCAAAAATGAGCACTAAGGTCTGAAGTTGGAACTCATCAACTCAAACCTCAAAGATTTCTTTGACAGGCAAAGTGTCTAAACACCACTTTCTATTCCAGTCCCTTTCTTGAGATAGCTACCTTTTTTTTTTTT
>VWZP01005262.1:718225-748156 GCA_013396995.1 Dicaeum eximium | reverse complement strand
CTTGATTGCTGCTAATGTGCCACTAAGGTGTAACTAGCTTGTTTGCAGCTAATAATTCTCACCAAAATAAAAGCCTCACTTTTAATTTCTAGTGAAAACAATATCAGATGTAGCAGCCTGTGATAAGGCTCTTCCTATGCCTTCTGTGTGCAGCACTGACCAGACTGCTTTTACACTGCATTTATAAGTGAAAAAATCACACATTTCCACATATTTCTGAAGAACCATTTCTGTATAAATGAAATATCACAGAACAGTTCCCATTTCATAAAGCAGTTCATTGTGTTCCTTTTTAGATCCTCTATTTGATTACATTATATGATAGTTCACCTCTGAAATGTTGTTTATATATACACATTCGCCACAATCAGCAATCAGCTTTAGAAAAAACCCAAATCTGCATATAATTTGTTTTTAAGCTTTGTTTACTTACCTGCAATGAACAGAAATTGGTCCATCCTGACCAAATTGCTCTTTTGTTTTATGCACTTGGCCTATGAAGTCAATAAATCCTTCTCCAGACTTTGGCACTCCTTGCTCTGGCCAGTCAGTGAACTGGAACTGCCTCACTGTTCGGGACTGACCATCCTTTAACAAAAGACACAAGTAATGTGTCACAAAAGCATGTTGCTGTGGCTTAAAATTGGTGAGACAAATATCATAAATACAATCACAAAGTAAGGATGTTGAGAGGAGCTGGGAAATGGCTAAGATTACATTTATTGAAACTCTTTCAACTGCAGTTCTACTCTCTGAAGCTTCTGCTGGCCCAGAAGTAGTATTATGAGTTTCATTAACAATATTGCATGGATTCTCTTCCACACTGCATGGGAGAGTTGTCTGGCATTCTGATGGTGTAAAAAGTGTGCCTGAGGCCAAAGGCATAACAACCCCACCAGGGTATATGACTCTTCTGGTATGTTGTGTTTTGAATCCTGT
Organism: Dicaeum eximium; assembly: GCA_013396995.1. NCBI lineage: Eukaryota > Metazoa > Chordata > Aves > Passeriformes > Dicaeidae > Dicaeum > Dicaeum eximium. The sequence continues at coordinate 747,217 of VWZP01005262.1, read as the reverse complement.
GGACTATAAATTCCTTTATATACAGATCAGGTAGAATAAGGTCATCTAATCTGACTTTCCATTTCTGAGATACGCTCAGCTACTTCACAGCAGGAGTATCTTTACTGATAAGACTTGTTTAGTCATTGCCCTCCTTGCAGTTGTTATCTTTAATAGTAAACTGCTTTCTGTAAGGGGAACATTTTTCCTGGAAGAAGATGAATAAACAAGCCGGTTGTTTAACAAGTTTCCCTTCAATAATGGTTCATTTAGTTCACTAACAGCTTGGAGTTAGTTAAAATTGAGAGGAAGGGCTTCCTTTCTCAAAACAAACCATCTGAAGCTCTTCAATCCCTGTGGTTAGGAATACTAACAGTATTTCTTTAATGTGCAGAATACAGCATCATTATTATTTTTATAATGAAGCCACTGGAATTACTAAATGCCAACTTGTGCTATCTGCCAATTTAATGTGTAAAAAGTCAGGACAGAGAAAAAATGCAATACAAACGAATAACGCGAATTCGTTCTGTATTTTCAAACATTTATGATTTTGACACTGCCAGTCTGCACAGCTGAAATGTTCAAAATCATGGCAATATGAGATACTGATGTTAGCTGGTGCCTCTAGACATCATGTTTTCTAAGCATCCACCCTGTCATGCCTTCAAAATGGTCTCCTATTAAGTGAAAGTCATGAAAAATTGAAATTTCTTCTAAGTAAGAGTCATGAAAAATTGACATTATTACTGGAGATTCCCCTCAAAAAGCAGCAAGTTATGCTGGAGGCAAGAACAATCTTTCTCTCTTTTTCCTTAGACCACAAGCATTCAGCTGTTACAGACCTTTAAAATGATACAGAAGTGATTTTAAATATAACCAAAGGAAACCCCAATTATTTGCATTTATATTTCCTCTAGTTCTGTGGGATTTTGCCACCCATGTCTCAGCTGAGTGAGGAAAACAGAAAATGTGTGTGTGTGCGTATCAGCAACTACTCCATGAGACGACACCCACACTGTCTACTTCCACTAGACCACTATGACAATTTAGTAGCCTGTATTTGTGAAACACTTTTCTCTGCTTAAACAAATATGTAATGTTTGAAAATATTCACCCAATTTGATTTCTTGTGGGCATCAACACAAAGAACTAAATGTTTACTTCCAAGATGGTATTTTGTTAATACAAACATCTCTGATAATGGTCTCCGTAATCCCATTTTCCTCCAAAAAGACATAATGAAATTGCATCCTTCAGATAGCCTTAGGCAGATGATATAAATTTATCAACAAGACACAAGCACAGATTGATTCCCTTCAAAGTAACCTTCCATTCTTTTAAAGTAAAGAAAGAAAACCTGAAATCTGACTTGCAACATGCTGTTAAGGAGATGGAAACTCTTCAGCAATTTCTGACCCTGGCAGGACTTTACTTTCCAGGTAGAATAAGTAAGGAAGACATTAATTTACTTAAGTCCAGTCTGTCACTGGAAAGTTAACACATTTCTGTGTCATAAATGGATCCAATGGTAAATATTTCTTTTTCGATGTGTATATATCAACTGTATTAGTATGTTTCATGATTTCAGTAACTCAGTATTCTAATGCAAGTCTGCGAAATGACAATAACCTCTGTTATTTAATATTATTTAACGAGCAGAGAAGTAAAGTTACTTAGTCTATGTTAGACTAGCATTAAAGCATATTGGGAACTGATCTGTAATTTCTTACAGCTCCCTCTGCTACTGACATTATAGAGAGTGTTGATTTCTTTTAATGAGATTCTTGCCAACAGCAGTCCAGATACAAATGCCAAATTTTATTAAAATCTTTACTTTCAAATACTGTGACAGTTTGCACAGTCAGTTATCAAAACAAGTACTTTCAGATCCCTATGCAGCATAGTGGGCTTTTAATGTTTTATCCTATTTAGTGGCTGACCGTTTGGATTTATTCTTCCTTCTCACAGGGGATATTCAATTATCTTTTGATCGCGCCTTAGAATTTATAATACTCTCTTACAGACATCACTAATAGTTTAGCCTTAAATAAGACTGGCCCAACATATTGACCTCTTGAGTTTCCAGATGAAGTGAGTACAAAGCAGTCAGAAGCAATAACTTGGAACAGTTATGGAGGTCAATTTCACCGTATGACAACTCACAGTTCAGTTTCAGAAATAAAAGAGAGTTCCACACCAGACACTTGCTGCTGGCACCTACACAGGTACAGTGCCTCATTTTTTGTCCCTGTGGAATAACTGGTCATCTTGCCTCTGCCAGAGCATGGATGGTCTTGCAACATAGAGATGGATTTGAAGATGAGAGGGAGAGAGGATGTTTGCAATCACTCCAGCATTTACTCTTCTTTGAGTGCAACAATTTAGTCAAACTAAATTACTGGGTGTGGTAGCCACAAAAGCCTGACTAGAGGAAAACTATAATGTACATTTTAGTAAGTATTTCCCACTTCTTCCAGTAAATTTGGAAGGAGCTATAGTTTTCCAGCATAACTAGAAAATTTAGGATGGTGCTGTCAGCTCAGCCAGGAGTGTAACAAAATTTGAACCACCAAGATAAAGAGGTTTTTGAAATTTGAGAAGCAACATCATGTGATAGTAAAATATAAGGACTTTTAATGTGCTTAATGCTTTCTAAAGGAGGTTTACTAATGTCAAATAAAATTAGTTCTGGCAAATTTAATTATTTAGTTATTTGACCCTTTACTGGTTTGATAGCTGTAGGTAAGCAGACTTTCTTAAATATTCTACTTCAGTACAAAGTCTTGAAAGAACTATTTTAAAAATATAAAATGTTTGGAGACACTTTGACTACAGCCATGGCTTTTTGTTATAAATGTACTTTTGTGATCAGATCTTTGTGAACTATGTCACATAATAACTTTTCCAACTTGAGATAGATTTTTAATAGAAAATCAATTAAAACTGGAAGATTCCTACACTGGAATCTCATTTGCCAAACAAAAGGTTCATATGCTGACTTGATACAATACTAATAATGCTATCCAATTTTAGTTCACATTAAAAGCAGTGGTCTAGCTAACTATGTGGAAGTCTAACATTTCAGATGCTGACAGGCAGCTCTGAGTAGCCACTCATGTTATTCCTGGACAGTACACCCTGCTATTTAGCTTGAACAAGTATTATTCTACAGTGCCTAGAGAAACCTAGGCTAACAGTATGTTTTCCTGCCATGCAGACTCAAGGGCTAGAAATCAAGTCTGAGAAATGCCAAATATATATTAAAAGTCTATATATGTTTGATCTTATATTAGTACTTAGTTTTGCACTCAGAAAATCAGATAGGAAATGAAGTATGAAAATGAGGATGCTAAGGTCACAGCTGCATGTATCTACTCTGCAGATATACTAGAGAGCTGAAAATATACTACATGAAAAATCAAATTATAATGTGCAAAGCTTGTCCAGCTTTTTTTATGAATGTAATTTGCTCTGCAGTTTTAAAATCTCAGTGTGTTAACCTTCATACTCACTCAGCCTCAAGGGTGGTGCAAAACAACAAAACAACACTCTATGTTGCAAAAATTGTACCCAATAATGATCAAGGGGAAAATGAGGAAAAAGAGGAAAATAGTCCTCAAATAATCTAATGTATTTTGGCACAAATAGTTCAGAACTATAAAATTGTGCTGCCCAGATGCTAGATCTGAATGAAGTCAATCATTCCTATAGAACGATCCCATTTATTTAAAAATAACTTCATCTGCTTTTTTATTATTCCTTGTAGAAAGTATATCTCTAGGGTTTTCTTAATAATAAGAATAATAAAAATTCTGAAAACCCTGAACATAGAAAAAAGAAAGAAAGAGACATTTTCTTTTAAACTTATGGGAACAAATGTAATGCTATGTTGACTTACCCTTGCATCTGTAACCTTGAATTCCCTCAGAATATACTGTGGCATGTTGTACTCTGCCATTGGATCTACCACAAAATACTGGTATCTGGCTGAGCGCTCCGCAGGCCAGTACTGATGGCATTTTTCCTACGAAATAACAAAGTAAAATACATTTCCTATTACTTGAGAGCACTACCATAAACTGGTCCTTTTTACTCAGCTAAGTATAATATTCATGGAAAGTGCCAATAGTGACAGGAACATGAGCTGCTTGTTTTGGTGTAGAGTAAGAATTATCTTTAATATTGCATTGCAAAGGGTTTCTCATTGGTTGCTGTATATCTGAACTTGCTTATACTTCTGCTCAGTTTTATTGTCTATCAGTGAAAAGAGCTATCCTTAATTTAATTTTCAATGACAAGTTTTTATCTCAATTTAAATCTTGATACCACCTTCAGTTTTCTTCCTTTTTGCTTGCTGGAGCAAGTCCCCCAGCCTCAGTCATGACTCTATCCCTGCATCCACTAGCCACGTCCTGAACAATCTCTTTTCTCTCAGACACATGGCCTAACTCAGATTTCACTTATCAGAAGCCAGCTTTGGCTGGCTTGATTTGGATCTTGATTTAACGCTGTCCAAATATTAGGCTAGTTTGTTCTCTCCAGTAGACAGAGCACCAATGAAATGAGTCTCGAACTGTAAAGTGGGGGATGAAACTTTAATGTGCAGCACAGAACACACAGAAGACATTCAGATCTAAAAATATCACACTTTCTCTTCACATTTTAACAAGGAGATGCTGCAAAAGGGAAGTTTCCAAATAAGAGATCTTTCTTTTTAAATAGATAGCAATGGTCTCTCTTGCTGAATCTCAGTATGCCCCACAAAAACACGCCATGTCTAATTTGTCCATTGCAGTACATCCACAGATTGGAAAAATTTACACCTATGACCAGGAATGCCACTCCTATTTCAAAAGGAGGCGCAACCAAAATTCTCATCTTTAGATATTCCTAACAATGAAAGATTTTAATGAAAAGAGCTGCAGTAACCAACATTTTAGTAAAGGAATATTAGAGCAGTACTTACTCTGCCCATTTCTCGTAGCTTAGTGAGCATGACTACAATTGTAGAGTTATGCTCCCAGAGCATTCTCCAGAAGTCTTCAGTTGTTTCTGCTAAAGGACCCTGTGTAGCTATGTAAGCTTTCTGTTGTCTATGTAAAAAAAAAAAAGTAAATTAAGAGCGTTATTTTAAGCAAAAAAGAGATTTATACTCACGTTCTTTGTTTATATGAAAACATTATCTGGAGGGAAAATGTATATACTGTTAATAACGAGCACATTAAAACCTTATTATGATTGTTTAATCAAACTATGGCTTTTTATTTTTAGAACTTTGAGAGGAAAATTACTCTGTTAATATTATGATGTATGACTTTATCATTATTATTTAAATTTTAATGCAACTCTAATTGCTCAATTTTGTGTGCTGTAAAAAGCACTTAAGAAACACTTAGTTGTGCTGGTTCATTTTATAGAAATAACTGTCTAACAATCTATTAAGTTTAGGAATTATAGCATCAAGCAGTTTCTTTATTAACTTCATTTCAACAGTCTAATGCCTCCAGCAAAAGTAAGGCAGTAAGAAAATTTGGGAATGGAGTGTGAATTTCAAGGCCTGAATATCCACTAGGGCAAGCTACCACCAAATTGTTAAAAGATTGGATCAACAGGTTTATAAGATGACAACCAGTTTGTGTTGTTCTTGCTTCTTTCAAGCAACAGAAATACCTTTGTGGGTGATAGTGGAGATGAAGTTTATTTTCAATGATGAGCTGAGGCTCAGAAAATTCTCTCTGTGGATATGGATACTCAGGCACACCTAAACTATGGCAAACATGGGCAAATGATGCCGTTTCCCATTCATGCCTTTTTCAACCAGCTGCTTTAAGTCAGCTGGGGGCATGTTGCTCCATGTTGTCATTAAGATGCTGGTGAGCTGCACATGTGTTTTTGTACAAAAAGCTTTCAGTAGGTCAAGTCCTAGTCAGTGTTCCAAGACCATAGGTTATCACCTTAACCCACAGAGTATATGTTCTGTATCTTATTTCTGTATATCCTTTTAAGCAGAAAAACTGTCACAGAGTAGGCATCCAAATCATGAGCATGCTTAAAATCTCATTAACTTCCAGCATGTAAAGCATACTGAGAGCTCTCAGTGGCTTAAACACAGGAAAAAAAATATAATGTTTAAGATTCTATGTAATTTACAAAATCATTCTATATTACATGGGGAAAAAATACAAAACCTTTACTAAAATTTAAAAAAACACCTGAACAAACAAGTTCTGAACAGATAAAAAAATTACTAGATTTCAGTACTAACATTTGTTATTTTAAACATAATTACATAAACAATTTTATAAACTTTTAAAATAGTAAAGGTAAGAACACATTTGTACCTGTAGCCATCAATGAAACTGGCATTAATATAATCAGAGCCTTCTACTCCTCGGATAGGCTGCAAGCATACCCTTGTAGATTCATATGGCATAATATTGACAAGGCGATTTTTGAATTTATTACATGGAAGATTGGCACTGATGAATCTTGAAGTGTGAGCCTTAGAGCTAGCAAGACGCTGTTGAAAACAAATTAAAATAATTAAAGCCAGGTATAAAAAAGACAAGTGATGCTATCAGGTTTTATAATCTCTGCTCAGTAGCCATTAATGAATAATTTCAACTTCAGATGCTTACTTTTCCATATTCTATTGCATTACCCAAATATTTGTAAAGCTTCTTTAATACCTTTTACAAGTACAATGTCTGCTCCATTAGTGCATTTGGACAAATTCCAGTATTAAACCACTACACAAACACATATTTCAAGATACAGTAACAATAAAGGAACAGCATGGTTAAATCACCCTCAACTGAATGGTTCTTGTCCAGACACCCATTGAGAACTGAATTACACTTTTTAGAAAGAACCATCTTCCTAATTTAAAATTTTAGTCTAATGGTATCTTTTATCTTTTGATTACTGCAAACAAGTGGTGGAAGAACAGAGCAGCTTCAGTGTTACATCATTTAGTTTTAGTTACCCACAACACAAAAGCCCAGTACCTTAAATTCCAGTTCCATTCCTGTGACATTCTCGCCTGTTTCTATCTGTGTCAGCTTCTGGATATATGCATACAGGTTTCTGGCTGGCACTTCGGTATTTCCACATGTCACTGCTTCCAGCAGTGCATCATGGATAAAGATGTATTGGTCCTCAGTTTGAACCATGTAATTCCTCTGTGCTCTCATTAGAGTTACGTGGCCATAAATATCTACAGTCTTTTCATGCTTTATTCTCTCTAACATGGCATCTATCACAATGAAACAGCCAGTCCTGCCGACTCCAGCACTAAAAGAAATGAACATGGGAGAGAAAACATGGACTGTTTCATTCACTGCACTTACTTTTACATCATTCAAGATTTGAAGTTTTGTAACGCTGATTTAAACAGCACGTTTCCGAATATGAACGTCAGCTTTTATGAAAGAGGTTGGTGCCCTGAAATAAGTAAACTCCTTAAATATCCATTAAAAGCAATTGAGAACATAGAATGCTTTTATATGAGATCTTTGCATCTTGCAGTTTCAGGTTTGAGTATAACAGAAATAAAACACCTTGCAACATGTTCTGAAAATGTATGTTCTTCAAAATGGAAATGAGGAGATGATGAATCCTCTAAGAATTCAAGCTTTATTTAGATAATGATTTCTAAGTCATTAAACATGCTGTTGTTATTCTTTTCACAGAGGTAAATTTCTTAGCAAACAATAATCTAACAGAAATGAGTCTTACATATTTCTATCATACTTTACTGGTAAACTTTCCACCCATCTCCGAACCCTGCTGATGGGGCTTCTATTAACACATTTTATTCTGTCCTCTGCTCTTTCACTTGGCTAGGACATACTGTTAGTCACTGCAGTGCAGACCCATGACTAGATAGCTGTGCTAGCTGTAGGCTGGGGAAAATCCAACTGTTTTCATGCCAACTTTACTGAATCAAATCAGACCACCTTTTTGTATGATCAAACTTTACCAAGTTTTGTTCCAACTACTTGCATACATGTAGCTAAGCAAAGCTAAAGTGTAAAATGTAATGCGATTTGTACATAGTTTTTCTGTCCAGGATGACATCATGCCTGTAACAATGAATTATGGTTTCAGGCTTTCTAAATGCCTGACTTTTTTTCAGTTAGTGACTGAAAATGAAGCACATAGTATAGTAAGCAATGGTTTATAAACCCTCAAGACACTGAGGTTAGCTAAATTAAGAATATTTAAGAACCCCACGAGCTGCAATTTTGGAATACAAATAGAAAAAAATGAAAATAATTATAACCCAGCTTCTAGAAGACAACTATATAAAAGCCAAAACTTCTCACAGTTTCTATATTTTCTGCATATTAAATATCATAAGTCCATCCTGAAATCGATAAGCAAGGTCAAACATTTATTTCTTGCATTTATTTCTTCTTTTTATTTCTTAAGAATCTTTGCCAATTACCAGCAAACTGAATTTCCTTATAACCAAATCAGAAGGAAGTACAGAAGAGAAAGCTATTTTATTTAACATAAGGCAAGCCTTCTTTCTAAGACAGCAGATTTACATAGTGTTAATCATGGATACTTGCCATGGACTACTCCTCCAAGCAGCAGACCTCTACAAACAGCTGAGGACTTCTGCTAATAGACCAAATGCATCAATCTCAACTTTCTTAGATGCCACTCTAAGAGAGTGAAGAATTAACCAGTATTCTGAGTTAAAAAAATTTACCTATCAGTGATGTTCATCAGTGGGAGTTGTAGAGAAAGAAAAATGCAAAGCAAAATGATAGCTATTCTAACTAAACAGTAGTTCATTTACCTTGTATAGTAAAAGCTCCGCATTTCAGGAAACCTGTTAACATTGCTCAGAGTCATGGAGAAAACCTCAAAAAACTGTCTCGCTATTGCAATTTTCTTTGGGCTTTTTTTGTTCTTGTAATGGAATTCAACAGAAGCAGCACACATTTTTATGTCAGATTGGTTTATACTATGTTTTAAACCATTCCTTCAATGATTACTCTTCAGATTCAGTTTTTATCAGTTTAATAAGTATGGACCAAGTGAGAAATATTAAAGTTTGGTAATGCAGATTTTCTTAGTAATCTAGAATATGTTTTTTTTTTCCCTATAATGTACTAAATTGCTGTTCCAACATCATAAATTGCTGTTCCAACATCATGTTTATACACCATTTTTTCAGATTGAACCCAAAAAGGTCACTGGTACCGGCAGACCACAACTACAAAATCCCAAGCCAGTTAAAAGCTTTCACCTTCAGCTGGAATAAGCAATTTCCAGTTCTTCTTTTAATGTCTTTTATTATAATTTATATATTTATTTTTTCCATGAGCAAACTCAAAGAGCAATGGTTATTAGCATACTCTAGCAGAGAAGATATTTGCTAGCCTACAGCATTAGGCAGAAGTTGTGAAGATCGTGAAAGCAGATCCAAACACATTATAATGCACTAATTTCATGGTAAGGATGAAGGGGCTGACACCACATTTATGGAGGCATTTGGGCTCCTGACACACATCTCTCTGGACCATTTTATCCAGCGAGTTATTTTACTCTTTTAAGATGTTCACTATATTCTAGTTCTGCCCGTTATAGATGAGCTGTGCATTGACCGAACTACTCTTTTGACTTTCCACATAAAAATGGAATCAGTGCTATGAAGATTTTAACTTAACTCCTCTGAAATGTGCCCTTCCTGCCCCCAATACCTTCTAACTCCAAACTACAATAGCTTATTACATAAAAGAAACTACCCTATCCTAATTTTTTATCCCATTTCTCTTTCTCTTCCACTATTATACAGCCTTCTTAATGTGGTATGCTACACTGCTGGGAAGCCATACAGCTTGAATCCACACTAATAATCCCCTGAAATATTTAAAAAAAAAATCCCTGTCTTTTATCTGCTAACCATAATTCAGCTAATAAGGATAATTTCACAAATAATTTCTACTTTTGTTATTGACTTTCTTGCCCTTTTGGTTTGTATCTTCTGGTGTTGCTGTCAGAATTTTCATTTCAGTTAGCAAAAAACTATTACATTTTCAATCTGAAAACCTAGATATCTCTTAAATAGACATGCCTATTAGGAAACTGTTACTGCTTCGAATATTGTCATTTACAATATTATAACATTTGTTTTCAATTTCTAAAGTCATGACTGACTCAGTCCCATGAGCTGAAACATGCTTAATGTCCTGTGATGCAATGCAGCTACAATAGCTACAATTCAAAAAAGGAAAATGAAGAGGCATAAGGGGGACATTCTGAATTCAAACCACTGTATGGATGTGTTAAAGGTTGGCTTTTGTGATTAATTTGTAACTGTTCAAATGATGACCCTTTACTGATACTTCAGTGATTTGGCAAAGGAAGGCAGTGTAATTACCAGTATTCACAGATCATTTAATTGGAAGCAAAGTCAGTAAAATATGAACCAAAAATCATGTAGGACATTTTTGACTCATATCAGGGGAAAATTTTATTGAATATTACTGTTTCAGATTGAATGAAGCTTGCATTTATAAATTGAAAGTACATGAAATTGCTTGTGATATGGGAAATATATAAAGAGATCTGGATTTTATTGAGGAACTTCTAATGATTGATTAGATTCCAATCCCACAGAAATTCTGTAGTAGTTCTGACAAGAGCAGTATTTAGATTATTTTCCCATTTTGTGGTTAGCAAATTAGAACAGAGCAGAAAATCAACCCCTGGCCAGGAAGCAGGAAAATAAAAGACCCTTATAAAACCACTGAACATCTTTTGAAAAGAAACATCTGATCAAAATAACACAAAGACCTTGTGCAAAGATGTAAATTGAAATTTCGTTTTAGAAGAGACACTGGATTGCTTCAAGAATTACATAGCAGCCTATAAGAGACCTTTGAGAATTTATCTGCAAGTGTACAGTGTCTTTCTTTCTTCTCACTGTGGTTATGGCTGGATAACAGACAGCAAGAATGGTATTCAGCACTTTCTTAGATGCAGTGCTTTACCAAAGACTTCACTGACTCAATTTTCTTCATGCCTAGGCTATGCATGGAGGCAACCATATTTGCCACCAAAGTCACATAAAATGTCTGAAAAAGAACATGGAATAAAAAAAATCGGAAAACATGAGAATATTTCACTACAAGGAGATAAAGTTCAGTCTAGAACTCTCTCTAGTTTTCATAGGTAGTAGAAAAAAGCATGGGAGAGTCACAACTCAAAAGCCAGCCTTGTATCTTTCCTCCTTTATGGAGCTTTAATAAGATTTTTCCTTTCAGTCTGTACATTCCCAGAATTCTAGTATTAGCATAAATTCTTCAAATATAACTGCCCCAGATTTAAGACCACATTTATTTTGTAATATGCACCTATGTAATATGCAAAAGTATAATAATGTTCAGGAAGCAAATTTTTTTATTCATCTAATCCCAAGTACAGCTCTGGAGAGATCAAGGATAAGAAGCTGTCTTATGAGATTGTAACTTGAACACAAACAAACTCAAATATTAGAACACAGAGAAACAAAACTCCTAAAACTTCTCTAACAAATCCCATGTACAGGAAACAATTGTTTACTAAATGTAATTTAAAATTGAATAATTTAAAGTTTAAAATAATTTTAAAAGCTGAATTTTCCATGCAGGCTAAAAATGTAGCATTAGTAATGTTCAATAAATCAAAAAATTTAAGAGAGCCTTCTAACAATGACATTCCATTAGAGCATTTCAAATCCTCTCACCAGTCATAAATTAATGTTACATAGAGAAGATGAAATGAAAATGATTTGTTCTTTATTTGCCAAAGAAGAATTAGGATTGTGAAATGAAATGATGAGAATTTCAAACATACAGGAAGTAATTTTTAAAGTAGTACATAATTAAATTGTGAAACACATTGTTACAGAATACTATGTATGACAAAAGAAATTTGGAGAGGAAAGGAACAATTAAGGGTTATTAACCGTGTTACAGACACAACTTCCCCTACAGAAATCCTTCTATTAGATTTTGCTGGAATTTGGATAAGGACTCTGAAAAATAACACTTAAGACATGTCCTGGGAGAGAAACTGAAATGCACTAAATTTGGTGTTGTGATCCTACATAGTTATAAAAGGCATAAGCATTCAATTTCCCAGTTGTAAAGCAGATAATCTTAGAAATCTTCTTTTGAATCAACACTTCAGCCTCCAGGTACTCGACACCTTTAGTAACTACACCATTGAAAAAACACACCATTAATTGTGATACTTGCTGCTTCTTTCTTGGAAGGGACAAACTATCATAACTATTCTACCTGCTTCTTTCCTGAAATCATGAATTGTTGGTGAAAAAAAATCTCAAATTGTTCTGCATATGAGATGGAATATCAGAAATTGTACATAACTGAAAAGTTCATTGACCTTATTTCATACCACTTATTTTTCTCATCATGGTTTCCCTTCCATGTTTGGATTGTTGATTCTATAGAACAACACAAGCCATAATCCTACTTTTCATAGACCATTTTTACATATACACCTTGCTTAATCACTATGTTATCTGATTTCTTCAATTACTCAGACATATAAAGAAAAGACAATAAAATCAACTCTATTCCTCTGTACTATTTTAGCTGTGTACAAGGATTTACTGTGATTTTTTATTTCAAAATTAATTCACTTCTCATATATTCTCCTATCTTCCTACTTCTCTAAATGCAATCTTATATATGAATGTACTGATTTCTGTATTTATCATCAGAGTAACTACCCTAAGTATATCTTCTCTGTGATATTTGCTGAGTTTTAGTGTATATTTTACATTTTTTGTACTGTACTATGCCTTCTTGACATGCATTCCACTAAAGAAAGAATGATCTAAAATTGACTGAAATAGAGTTTAGAAAAAGCAAGTATTTTAAGGTTAATTTTAAAAACACATCTTACTGTGACTTGTTACCTTCAATTAAAGATAGATCTATGCCTGAACAGCTGTAGTAAATACAAAAAAATGATATTTCTGGGTAATTTAGCAGAGGAAGTACACTGTGATGCTATTGTCAATAAATAAAAGTGAAGATTACAGCACAGCAGAGAAGTCAATGAACAGAAATTATGCTGCTTGCTGCTAACAACTATTTGTTCCTTTCTTTGCAGTTCAGTCTACTTTGCATTCTCAGGGTGGAATGTTTTGAGAAGTAGCTTCATACTTTTGAATATTTCTTTCTGTGCTTTGATTACATTTTCATGGAGAAGTACTATTAGCCTATCAGTACGAGTAACAGAAGGTGAACTGATGCTATCTGAAAATGAATTAAAAATTGTGGGAAGAAATGTGTTCTGTAACTGGATAACTGGAAGACCTTGAAAGTACTTGCTAGCCACTAAAATTATTCCAAGTTTCAGAGTCCTCTGGATCCTGCCTTGATTCTAGGTGTTTGTATTCCTATTGTGGCCAACAATTGCTTCTTGTCTTAACAACAGCTGTCCTCGGGATTTTTTCTGCTTGGGTTTTAGACTGATGGAACAGTGATGAAGTCTGAGGTTGTCATCCAGACACAGGACTTCAGCTGGTAAGAACAAAGGAAGATATTATCACCAGGACTCTTTAGTCCAGACTGTTTTTTTTTTTTTTTGTTTTGTTTTTGCAGTACCAATCACAGTCCAAAGCTCTACATGAATCTGTGTAAAAATCTTTCTCTTATTTTTCTCACTCTCCTGCTCCCCCTTCCCCTACTCTGAAAACTTGGAAATAACCCAGTAAATTAGTCCTGAACCTTGAAGCTGATACAACTTTAGTAACAGACTTATTGTTTTGGATCTCCATCTTAGAACATCTGTTCCCTTTCAATCAAAAACTGATACACCTAGAGGATACATTCAGAGGATGACACAAACGATGTTTTTCACCTCTTGATCTGGTTTAAACTGAATTGGTTGCAATACAGTATTAGTGCAGTGAGATGCTACACAGTAGAAAACAGAGTTAAAAAAACCTGAGGCTTCTCTGATGAGCTCATAGGAAGGCTAGTCCATTTTTTTTTAGATCAAGCAGTGAAAAAAATAAATACTCTTTTTAATATCTGACAATACTCCACTGACTGCTGAAGAGCTTGGTTATTGGTACTCATTACAACATTTCTTAACCTCTGAAATCTTTATACCAACATGAATTCTCTGTAAAGCAGAAAATCAGGTTGTGAAAGGTTAATATCACGAAGCATTTCACATTTCTTAATCACAACTTGTCATTTAGAGGTTAGACAATAATCTCTTCCTCTTTTTTCAGGACCTTGAACTTATGTTTAAAAATTGTGGGCAAGTTATAATGGAAATAATGGGAGTTTTAGCATAGAAATTTCAAGGTAGCTGTGAAATGAGCTTGGATAGTGTTATGACATTATTTTTAAAATTCAGTGACAAAAAAAGAGACATCATAATTCAGAATTTACTTGGAAAAGCAGTCACTAACAAAATCTGATAATAAGTGATGAGACCCTGAATTAAGTCTAAAAGTATAAAAAAATGAAGAAAGATTAATATTCAGGGCAGAATACTGATTGAAAAGCCTCCATGAAAAGATAACAGGACTATTTTTAAAGCTTCATTTTACTTCTAGAGACATGGGGAGAGGATTTAAAGAGACTTTCATGCTGATTACTTTAGATAAAAATACAGCCTGTTCGAAGTTAGCCAAACACACTGGGTAGCCAAGTTGATGCAATGTGTTCCAGCATACTCTGTGTCTATGGATATTCCGGAATTTAATGTAGGTACAGCTGGGAAATCTCAGAGATACCCCTTTCCAGAATTCAGCTATTGGGTTATAAAAATATTTTCACATTTCCTGCAGATGGCTGGATTATTTTCTTCACTCATAATTTTAATTCAGAATTCATTACGGACAGCTGCTGGCTCTGATAGAACCTAATTGCTCTTTTACTAGACTCAGCTGCAAGCAGTCAGATTTCCTTTTCCTTTGTAGACTATATTATATATAAACATGGGTGGGGAGAAAAATAACCAATTAACTAAATACATATGGATAAAATGACTCACTAAGAGTGCTGATCAAATAATGTATCAAACTACAGCTTAGGTCAAAGGAAATTACAGGCCTTGTAGGACATGATAATATATATATGGAAATAATTATCAGCACCAACATATTTGTAATTTGAGATAACACATGGAAAAAGCATTGCATTTGTTAAAAAAATCTGACAGACAATTATTACATTTTAATGAGGGGCAGGTTATTTTGCCCAGCAAAAAGTCATCATTCTTCAGCAGACCTGCTGAATTGAAACCGTTTGTTGGCCAAATTGAAGTCAGGCCTCAGTATGTCCACTGGGAAACTTAGAAGAAAATGTGACATAATCATGGAACTATTTTTACTGCCTTANAAAAAAAAAAGAAGAAGAAAAAATCCCCAGAGAATAGTTACTTTTACTCAGGCTACCAAAAAAGAGTACGTCACAAAAGGAGGGAACAGAGACTGCCAGCAAAAATGTCAAGGATGTGAGGATTCCCTTCCACCTCCCTCCGCATAAGAAGTACTGGAGTGGGTTAGAATATTTTGCTAATCCAGTTTTTTATGATGGATGAATTGAAGAAAAAGCTGTATACTTATAAAACATGAAGCAACACTAAACAATACATTTTTTAATCCTTTTATCCAAAGATATTTAGTGAAATGAAGGGACACATTCAAATTAAAAAGAAATAAATATCTTCTAACATATATGTGTGAAATGACTCAAAAAAGGAAAAAGACAGTTAATACTGCCTGGTTTTGTTCTTTGAAATGTGTGTACAATCATAAATATAAGCAAAAAAGTACCCACCAGTTTCTCTGGTTACCTAGAGAAATAAAAGGAAAAAGAATTTAAATCCCCATGATGCAAGGCAAAACTAGTCACTAACTACTTCCGTCTGGAGAGGAAACTTTACTGAAATATTGTTGACATTGTAGTTTTGTACTTTCCCCTGAAATTTCTGACGTTTGCCATTGTCAGAGACAGGATACTGGCCTAGACAGAACACTGATTCTATCTAGTAATAGCATTGTCTATGTTCCTTTACAGACTTCTGACTGCCACCAGAAACAAATCTTGCCCTATGCAGGCACAGCAGCTTTTTAGGATTTCAAAAGATAATCCAGCCCTGAGTCACACCAGTGAGGGGGTATAATCCTCTGAACCACAGGCTAAGTGCCAACCAAATATGGCTTTATACACATATGATGGATTTAATCAAAGAGACCACAAGTAGGTGTTTTCATTATTTGAACCCACATGACAAAATATTGTTATTACTTGGTATTTATACATTTTTGAATTCTAATAATGCTTTCAGTGATAAATTCTGAGTTTTAATGCCTATAAAGAATAAAGCATATACTATACATACAGCAACTACAGCTCAGGTTTTAGAAAGGGCTTGTTTGCTGGGAAGAACTGATTTCTAACTGAAGACAAAACCTGAAAGTGGATCAGTATCAGTTTGCTTGTGTTTGACACCTCATGGAGGATTTACAAATAATATAGCATAGTATTTTCCTCCTCTAAGAAAAAAATCTATCAAGGCCAATTTTATGGGGCTCTCCACACTGTCACATTAACTATGGTATGCTAGCTCTTGTCATGTTCATACTCCCAGATTTTCATAAGCAAGTGCCTAAATTTTAGAAAAAAATTAAGAGACCTAAGCTAACAAGAAGTTAAGTTACTTAACACTGTTAAGTGGAAGAAGGATGAGCTGGGGAATAGTATCTTTGCTATCAAGATGGTTCTAACTAGTGACACAAATTTGAAACAGAGAAAAGAAAATCCAGCGTTACCCATCCATCACTCTCTATCAGCAGACAGATGGAGAAACTACCTTTTGTCTGTATACTTGCATGAACATATCCCAGTAATTACATGAGAGCTCTTGCATGTTCAGCATAAAATACCCAGGGTCTTCAATTGCAAGGCTTCCGGAATCTGCATTTTCACAACCTTGAAAGCTTTTATGATGAAAATATGAAGGCAAATCCAAACTCCTCTCTATCTGTGACATCTGTCAATGAGTGTAATACCATTCATTACAAAATTACCAAGGAGAGCCTTGCTATACCAATTTCTTCCATTTAGCCTTTATCAACTTTTCTTCTAGACTCTTTCTCTTTTTCCAGTAGATTCTGCAATTCCAACAATTGATCAAAGACAGAAAAACCATCCAAAATTTTCTAAATCAAGTGAATCCAGTTCCACTTCCTTAAACAGAGATCAAGCACGCAAGGCATGAACACTGCAAGCCTTATCCTCTATATGTTGACATGAAATAACTTCTAAGAATAAGGGTATGTGTAGAAATGAAACTACTCCCAGTCAGTCACTCTGGCTGCATGGTCTGAGTTACTGAGACTATTAATACAGATGAAATACAAGGAAAAACATGGACATTGACTTATTCCTATATTTTTATATTAAGAGGAACTAAATATCCTAAGCAGGATCAGCAACTATCTTTTCATCTTTTCAATATGAGATTCTACTAACAATCTTATCCCTCTCTGTTTTCTATTAGTGAACAATGACTATGAGGGAAAAAAAAATTATGAGACGTACAGTGATCCACAGCTAACAGCTGAAGAGCAAACAGCATTACAGTGTTTTTGTACAGGAATGATACCCAGCACAGTTTAATACACAGTAGCAACTCAGTAACTTCTGGACAAAGACATGTGGATAAAGCAGTGAAAATTTAGAATATTTATGATATTAAAATATTTGTCATACTAAAATGCTTTCATTGTCTTTTCCTCTCTAGAGCTTTCAGCTGTCCAAGGAAGTTAGGAAGTATCCTGGATTGTTCTCAGGAGAGGGAAAGGGAAGAGATGAGGAAGATTCTAGTATTTTTCAATCTTATTTGTGTTGTTTCTGTGTATGTACTGGGGAGGTTTTTTCCCCCCACCGTGAAAAAGGATAGGCAGTCATCTGCAACCTACTCACTGCAAGGATTAAAAAATGAGCACTTGTAAGGCCTATGGCAAAAGAAGCAGCTTAAATGATACAGAAGTGAAATAAAACAATCCACTGGAAAATCATTGCCTTTGAAAAGTATATATTTTTTCTTAAATATTTTAATTGTTATTCACAAACACTGAACAATAATTCTACTTTAGGAAATAAAATATCATACAGTGCTTTGTTATTTTTTGAAAATTATCTTGTTTTTCACTCTGCTAACTGGTTGTGTTAGTGTAGTTAGACACAGATTTACTTAAAACAGTCACATTCCTCCAATCACCCAAGTTTTTCTGTTAGCAATAGCAGCATTAACAGTACCTGCCAAAGCTTGAAGAAGTGTCAGAGATATGCCCCTTGGTGCTGGTATTAAAAGAAAGATTCAAACATATGGAATTGCACTAACATGTTAAGCTTTTAGGTAGTGTTACTGAACCAACTACTAAAGTTTCTGTGATGTTTTGAAAACACAGTGGCATAAAATTCCAAACACCCTCCAGCACTGGTTTATTGTGATCTGATTAGCACCTGTTTGCCTGCACTAATCCAACTTCAAACAAAAACATGTGTTTTCCTCACTATCATTAGACCACACATTAGTGTCTCACCAATGCAGAATCCTAGGATTTAAACCTGAATTTTTTCATTAAAAAAACAATTTTTTCTAGATCAGCTCTGCAAATTAGGGCAAGTCATGCAGAAAGACCAGTGGGATTGTGGTATTTTTCAGTTTCTGTGCAAGGGACTAAAAGGGTAATCTTAAAATATAACTATAAACAAAAAAAAAAAGTCTATGTGCATCAACTATTTCAACCACCACAGAAAAATCTTCAGGCAAGTTACTCTAAATAAGCCAGCCAAAATTTGAACACATTGTGCAAAGTACCTAGGAATAGGAAGGGATTGCTAAATTTCATTTGTGGATTTTTTTTTTTTTTTTGCATTCAGCTTTAATTTATCTGCTTTTCTCTTCCAAATCTCACACTAAGAATAAGGATTATGGAACATTTAACTCAACCTTGACTGAGGCTCTACTAAACTATATTCCCTGGTAGATATAGACAGAAAACTTTATCTTTTTTCTTGGGAAAAGAGTACAGGTGAATTATGCATTTATGTTTAAATAAAACATAACGACAACTACACCTTTTCATAGAGGTAGTCCTTACAAAATATCTGATTACTTATATTAAAAAATCTGCATTTAGATTAGGCCTTGATGTTTCACTTGGTGCTCCATAATTCTTTCAGCAATGATCTATGCTTTTTTCCTCTTAAAATTAACATACCTGTGAATATATTTTAGCTACCTTTTCCACTTAAAATCCTTTCAACTTTTCTGCACAAGTGTTTCTGCTGGTTTTGGCTGGGTAGAACTTATTTTCTTCACAGACTTCTTGCCTCTGTTTCTGTGTGTGGTGCAGCTCAAGGAAGGTGGGGTTCATGGAAGGTTGGGAGGAGACACAGGTGACCCAAACTGACCAAAAGGGATATTCCAGACCATATGGCATCATGCTTTATAGATAAAATGGGGGGACAAAGAAGGAAGGGGGAGACATTTGAAGTGATGGCATTTGTCTTCCAAGTCATCATTATGTGAGATGGGGCCCTGCTCTCCTGGAGATGGCTGAACACCTGCCTGCCCATGAGAAGCACTGAATAAATACCTGAATTCCTTGTTTTGCTTTGCTTGTGTGTGCAGCTTTTGCTTCCTTTATTAAACTGCTTCATCTCAACCTATGATTTTTCCAGCTTTTACTCTTCTGATTCTTTTCCCAATGGTACAGGAGCGAGTAAGCAGTTGTGTGGGGCTTGGCTGCTGGCTGAGGGTAAACTGTAGCAACAAGTAAGAGCTTTGACTGATAGAATGTCCTTACGAAATTCTCAACATGTTTTTGGCTTCTATATTAGATTAAAATTCAATACTGTACTGGCAATCAAATTGTTATCAAAAGCAGATGTCTAGATGACAAGTAAAGATGCCTGTTGCATATACATTAGTAATAAATAATTACCAATGTTTTGGAAATTCTGATCATATAATTCTGTATTTCTTTGCTATTATCACACAAAAATTATTAAAAGTATTTTCATTTGCATATCTTTGACATACATATATCAGAATTCATCAAGTTTAATAATATAGAATGATAGTATGTATATTCTCAGTTAATTTCACTAGATAGAACTATGTTTTCTTTTTTTGGTCACTGTTATGTGAACAGAGGGTATTTAACTATCTACAAGGTTGGTTCTTCAGTAGTCAGGTGTTTTAATCTCAAACTTCTTCCCATTGAGCACATTGTAATTATTAAACAAATTCTTCACACATTCACAATCCATTTTCTAGGAACAGGATATTAAAATAGCTTACCAACAAATGAGGCTTTGTAACAAACTGGTCTGGAGTCACCTGTGAACTGGGTCTCCAGCTACCTTGATTCTCTATTGGACATTTAGCTATACCCCAAAACCATGGAGAAAACTATAAAAAACATTTAATCCCTTATGGATTCAAAATGGAGTCCAAAATGGACTGAAAGACAACCGCTGATAATTATTAAGGCAGATGGGTAGAAATGCAGTAAGGAAAAGCTTGGGCTAAACCTTTCATTTGCAATACATACCTATAAATACAGAATAAATTGGGGGTTAGTCTCTAAGGGTCAAAACACAGACAGCTGGCTCTTGTGTCCCTCACCCACACAGGGTGAGAAATAAATTCTCCCTGTACTGCCGATAACTTTGTTTTTCAGTTTCTATGGTTTAAAAGTTTGCACAAAAAGCCTTCCACAGATTCTTCAAGCCTACTCTTTCTGTTTATCAAATACATTTTGATAGGCAACTCCCATTCTATTTATACTTCTGTAACATGTGATTATCATAATTTCCTGAGCTCTGATAGTTTGGTAGGTACTGGAAGAAATATAAAAGAAGGTATTAGTGATGTCTCAGATGGCTTAAAATTGCCACTGTAAATCCTGTGTTCCTTCTAGAAACTAAACTCAGATTACTCCTTGAATGAGATATCATTGAAAAGACTGTCTACCATAGTCAAAGGATATAAGATATGGTTCTGTATTATATTGTTTGGCTCCAGTTAGAAAAGTCTTAAGTACTTTTTAAATCTGGATGATGAAACAGGGGAATTTAATGAAAAGGGATTTAGGTAGTCCTGAACACAAAATGGGAGACAATGACAGACAAGATACAGAACAAGGACAAGAGGAATATTAAAAAGGCTGCAGTGGCAAACTTGGGGACGACAGAAGAGGAACAAATGAAAACCAAGAAGTTTGTCAAGAACAGAAAAATATCTCAGTCGAAAATAGCAACTAGTAGAGGGCAGTAAAAGGAGATGCTTGGCAAAAATTAGAATAATGGCCATTAGAATTACAATTGTACTTCAGAGAAAATACTGAGAAAGATAGGAACATACTTCATTAAATGGTTCAGCAATGTGATACCAACAGAGAAATAAGTTTGAGAAAACAATGGAATTGAAGGACACAACTAGAATATACTTAGAGGGGTCCACAGAATAAGGATCAGTCCAGACTTGGAGAGAAAAAAATTGATAGAAGTGTTAAATGACTTTTAATAGGCAAAGGAAAGATTGGAATGGAGAAACTTATGAAGTGAGCAACAGAGAACAGAATTTAAAAAGAATGGAAAGCAGATTCTAATTAAAAACCAGGTAATGTGCAGGTAAAATGTGTTTTAACTACTTTTTTATCGGCTTGAAACGAAATGTTTATGCACATCCAGTACTTCAATTTCAAACCAAATGGGAAGAATTTTCATATTGCTGTATTAAAGACATATCCTTTAGCCTAAAAATACTGTGGTGATGCTCTACAGTTGTTCCTCTTTTGATTTTTTAAACCAATTTAATAACCACAGAATCGTAGAATAACCTGAGTTGGAAGGGACCCACAAGGATTATTGAAGTCTGACTCCAGGTGCTGCACAAGACAGCCCCAAGAAAATCATGTGGAATTTAAAATGATAAGACAGTAGAAATCTCTGAATATAATGTTGCTACAGTATGCCTGAAAAGTGACGCTCATGTTAACATTACCATTGTGAAAAACACTTCAGTAACTTCTTGTTAGTCTATCAGTTGGATAGTCAACACATTACATTGAGGAGTTAATTGGCACAGTCATAAACTTTGGACTGTAGAGAACACTTCATGCTAAATGTCCAGCGTGTTTTAATTACTGAGACATAAATTTTAAAATTTTTTTGAAACCTGGTTTCATTAATTCTGCTCATAGACAAATTATTAGGAATTTAAAAACCTTACTAAAATAATAGGATATGTGAAAGTCTGTTTTTTAGAGTTTAGGTTGTATGAAGTGAACAAAGTCCTAATGTCTCAAGTAACTATGCATAAGGCAAAAAGCTTATGTATAGCAGATTATGCTTATTGCAGATAAATAATTGATAAATAAATTAATAGGAATTTGGGATAAAAAAAGTCCCTCAGGCACAAAATCATACTACCTAACATGACCGCCACTTTCAATGAAATCTGCATGTAAAACTAATGACAAAGAGAAAATAATGGCCGTGTACTTCATCAGGACCACTGAGTGATAACAAACAATGCATTTTATTTCATATTTTCCAATGACTAGGCATAAAAAAACTGATTTAATTTGCCTATTTTTACATTGTGGTAATTAAGGCTATTATATTAACTTATGAGATCTTCCAGAGTGGGAAGATTAATTTCCTCTATTTAGTTTGTTTTTGATTTAGAGTATAGCATCTTCACTGTTGAGGTATGCTATATATGGATCAAGCTAGTGAAGTTGTATCTGAGGAAATCTAAAATCCTAGAAAATAATCAAAATGTTTTAAGACCCTGTAAATGCAAGTACAAAAAGAATTATCTCCATTCAAGAAATACGCAGCAAACTTTACGAATATATTTGCATTGTTATTTATAATTATTCTACATTTTTAATCCTGATGTTTCAATAAACATTTAATATTTGTCTTCCATGTTCTCTGGTATTTTGTAAACAGCCTGTGCCTTTCAACATTTATGTTCTGCTTATTTTGTTTTCCTGTTGAATTTATTTTTCCATCTTGTTTACAGGAGCCACTTTCAATCACTTTAAAAGTGTTTAAATTATCAGATTCCATGGCTGGGTTATCAATATATTAAGAAGTCAGAACTAGACATGATAGTATGCTGTAATTACTGTTCCTCAGGTTTTGGCTGAAAAAAGCAAGACTGGTTTTCAAATATGCTAAGCATTTGTAACTTCAGAGGGCCATGTGTAGTAGCTCTCAGCCTTACTAATTGAAGGTATTCCAAAATAAAGTTCACAAGAAACACTGATCTTAGGAACTTGCTTTGAAAAGAGCTACACAGCAAGCTATACAACTCATGAAAATATAGCCCTAGAATGAGGGAACCCATCTTGGAGTTAATTTCTTCCAGAATTGGTACATATGTTCTGATAATGTCCTTATCAACATGATTTTAAGGCTTTCTCAAAGATCTGTTTAGCTAATTCCAAAGAAGCCATATCTCTTCGTTTGCACTAAGAGCCTAAGAGCAGATGACTTTTTTTCTTGCAGTTTTATTAATTCATACCTTATAATGCCTGAAGAGGTTTGCTACTTTGCAAAAAAGCATGGAGCACTAATTTCCCTAGAACTGGGTTCAACTTTTTCCTCAGGTACATCCTTTGCATTTTCAGCTCCTCTAAGTCCTAAACTAAGGATTTAACCTTGAATACAGATTCAGGTCTTACCTGGATTTATCTACCTTAATTCTCATGTTTGCTACTTTCTCATACAATGTAAGTAATAATTCCAAAAAGTGTTTCATTGCTTACAACACACTTTCTTCAACACTTAGGCTCTTACACCAATACCATCCTCTTCATTTTGACGACACATTCTGAATGCCACAGATACATTTGTATTCTCCCTGCAGACATTCTCCCTGGAGATGTTTTGATGTACTAAAATTAAATTAATTGCGCATAGACCAAATAAAATAATTCTAGCCCACCCAAGTTGGCAGTGCCATACTAAGGCACTTGCTTTGCAATGCAACCACCCTTTTCTTGACAGACTCAGAAGTCTATTAGAAAGAAAAAACATACTTTTATCTTCAACAAAACAGAAAGCAGTAACCTTGACACGACATGCTTTGAAGAAACGTCTGGGCTTACCTGCAATGCACCACCATAGGTCCAGCATCAGGGGGGTTGCAAGTCTTGACTCGTCTCAGGAAAGCTAAGAACGGTGTTGGATGCTCTGGGACACCATGGTCAGGCCAGGCAGTGAACTGGAATTGTCTCACTTCCCTTTTCTCACTTGAGCCATTCTGTGAAATTTAAAAGTTTCATGACTAAACTGCTACTCAAGATGATATCAGCACTGTTCAGTGAAACAACTGCAGAAGCATATGTACCAGTGAAAATTGTTTAAATATTTGGGGCCAGCAAGATAAAGAATTCAGGCTATGGAGGAAAATCCAAATTACAGATTCAAACAATGTAAGATCTTTAACTGTATTGTACACTTGTGCACCACAAGTGCCACAGACTTAGCATTCAGGTTTTTCATGGTGATAGCTCTGTATTAACTTACAAAACTTCATATTATCAGGAAAATGTACTCTGTAGAAGTCTCAGTGTTCAGTGCTGTTAGATCGAAACAAGGGGAAGACTAGAAAGGAGGAGAAGGGGAGAAAGGGAATAAGGAAGTAAGGGAAAAAGGCATGCAGATAAGGAAGGAAGCAAAAGAAAGAAGGAGGACAAGGTGACAGGAGGGAGGCTGGTGATAGGAAGAAAGGAAGGAATGGGAGGTGAGGGAAAAAATTACGAGCCTTTCAATTTAAAAGTGTATAGTGTATATATAAGTATATATACCTTGTGAAGTGCAAATGTACGAACACAGTATGTTGCCAATTCAACAGTGTCTAAAAGGGTCACTTGAATCAATCCATAAGTTTCTGTGCCTCTACTTGGCCAGTACTGATCACACTTCACCTGCAGTGAAAAACACGTTACCATTTAATACATTGAATACTGAAATTTATTACATATCTGACTGTATATCACTATAGGTTTTAAAAGTATGTGGAGATAAAACGGCCAATTTCCAACACAAGGAATTTATTTTATCATCCACAAGAACTGCTCTTCTGGTGGATTATATAAGGTCTTCTTCCATAATGGACAAGTTCAATAGGACAGGTAATTGGGAAATGCTAATAAGCATATATACACTGAAGAAAAAAACAATTTATAGTAGCTTAAAGTATGACCTATATTTTAACTTTTCACAGTCCACAATTTATTAACAGTTCTAATCCCTTCAACATAGGTGGAACATTGTTTTAATATTTGCCATATTTTACATTAGTCCCCAAACTTATAAACTACCGCTCTGATGTTAATATTCATTATGTACAGAAATAGCTCAGTACAAAAAAGTATTTTTTTAGAAATAATTTCAGTACACTGATAAATTAAAGGGCATCAGCAACTATTAATTGGACTGCAGAAAAATTTCCTTCTGAGATCAGTGCTCATCAGAGAAAAAGCATATAATGAAATTGGGTCCACAGGCATTTAAGAAACATGGTGGAGAGTTCATCCATCAAATTTTAAAACACACAGAGCATTTCATTCAGAGGAATCTTAATTTTAAAATGACATAGTTTAGAGTATTAAAAATGCAATAATTCTGTGTGAGATGACACATAAGAGAACCAAATTTTTATCATCATTGCTAAGGCTCAATAATTTGTTTCAGTTAAAAAGGGTATTTACAATGATAACTGTTAAGAAAATAGAAATGCTGAATCCCTAAACCCACCAAAAAATGTAGTACAAAGCAGTATGGGGGTCAAGTAATTTAAAAAATGTTACTTTCAGCGGCTGATGGGTGAAACAGAGAGTCAATCTCTATTCTATTTATAACAATACATTCTTACCAATCAGCCCTGCCTACAGTACAGAAAAGAAGTTTAAACTCAGTCCAGTAACAACACATTTTTTTAAAGAAATGGCTTCATTAATCACTTCAAGCCAGACTCATACCAAATTCAATGAGCATACACTAAATGTAAAAAACAAAAAAAAGCAGAATATTGCACAATATTTCCAATTTTTAAAAAAAGTGAATTGTCATGCTAATCCACTAGAAAAACTGCTTATTTCCCCAAAATGGAAAATTAAGGTATGCATCTTTGAACCTTGTGTGTTCTCCAGGTTCTTCATTCTGCACAATACTTATTGAAAAAAGACTTGGTATGCTTTCCAGCTCTCCAGACCCAAATAGCTTTTGCTCACAGATCATTTTATTTTGAGGCTCAGAGGTCACAGATCATTAATGGCTCACAAATCACAGTCTGAGAACAAATAATCTAGATAGAGAGGAAAAAAATTCTAGCCACTGAAGCAGTGGATAAGAATTCATTAGTGGCGAAGTAAAGGGAAACAATTTTTTACAGGCAATGATAATTTAATTTAGTGATAAGGAATTGCAACAAAGTAACTAAAAATATTTCTTGATACTGCACTATTAAAAATGGGATTCATAGTGAAAAAATTCTCTTATTAAGTAATTAAATAATTGCTTCCTTTTGTCATTTGCTGAAAGAGTAAGTA
The DNA here is from genome assembly GCA_013396995.1 of Dicaeum eximium. Classification (NCBI taxonomy): domain Eukaryota; kingdom Metazoa; phylum Chordata; class Aves; order Passeriformes; family Dicaeidae; genus Dicaeum; species Dicaeum eximium. The sequence continues at coordinate 720,591 of VWZP01005262.1, read as the reverse complement.
CTGCAAATAGTTCACAAATATCCAGTATGTATTTGCAAGGTCCCCCTTGGACTTCGTAAATCAAACTGAAAAGCAAGTTTTCAACGGAGACATTTAAATATATTTATAGTATATCTAGCTTCACTTTATAATTAATATAGAAACAGTGCAACGTGTCTATATTGGTTACCTGTATTTTAAACAAACTAGTTGTGGTTTATTATTTTTTAATTCCCATGGAATGACACGTTTTTTCATGGAAAGTGTTGATACATAATAACTGTAATTTGTAATCTTAGCAACTACTGGTTTAGTATAAATCTCTGACTAAACCTGTTTTTTTTTTGAAGGTTTTTTTAACTAATAAAAATGAGTTTTTAAATTAAAACAAGAGAGAAAAGTGTCACTGTGCCTTTGCATCCCCAAATATGCTGTTCTCTTCTTCACCTTGCAGATCTCACATATAAATTGTATGCTTATAGAGGCAGTACCAGCTTCCTGAAAGCATTCCTGAAAAATTAACCAGCTTGCAAACTGTTACCAGTTTGCTAACAACAAAATTTCACCAGCTTGAAAATGACAGAAAATGTATGTTTTATTTTAATTTTGTAGAATAATCTAATGTTAAGAATGTACTTGGACTTAGAAGACTATTTTTCAGTCAGGCTGGGAAAAAAATGAATGTGCATCCTCCTTTAGGTGCATATTTTGTTTGGGTTTTTTAAATGCACTAGTTTATCTAACATAAAATTCAATTATGGTATAATTTTTCTAAAATACTTTCTGTGAGAGCTACATGATGCAGAGGACTGCTGCTGGAAGCAGACACTAAGTGTTCAATAAGAAACTCAATTTGTAGTGTAGTATATATATTATTTGAAAGTGGAAAATGATGAAAATAAGTATCAATTCTTTTAGAAAGAAAATCTGATTTCAGGTTGATGTGGATTTGACCTTCTGGAAGAGCACACGAAGTGCAAGTTGATTGAACTGCATCTTTTGTCCCTTTTGCCTATTGATTTTTCCCAGAATAAGAGGTCTTCTTCAGAGATGTGTCCTTATGTGCCCCCTACCCTCTTTTGCTCTGTGATCATAAACCTTATATTCCTAACACTCCTAACATTTTAGAGTCCAATTTATCTTTGTGAGAGATCAAACAATGTTTTCTATTGGACTTCACTGGCAGCAAAGAACCAGATAATACAAGTTAATTGGTAAGACACAACTTTCTGAGACAAAGTTCTTTCCAAATGTTTTAATCTATGTTAAGATCCCAGTCTTCAGCTCTTGAAGTGGGAGAGGTTACATATTCTATGTTCTTTTCAGAAAAAATTCTCAACCCCCTTGAGTCATCCAAAATTTAACACTAAATGTCAACAAGTCAATTTTGAAATTTTTTGCCAAATATGTACTTGCTTTAGCTTTTTAGTCTGTGTTTAATTTCTCTGTAGTAAGAGCCATTTCTCTCATGCTTCTGTAAATTATTTGGAAAAAAAAATTAATGTGGCAAAGTATGGTGATGATAATACTAGCCCTCCCTAGAGATACAAAAACGGTGGTTTTTTTGTCACAGTTATTTTCCAATATACCTTTGATGAGCCCTCATAGTCATCATCTTTCTCTTATCCATGTAGCTCTAAGTTCCAAGGGCTGATCTTTTCCCTAGTAGACTATATTCACCTGCACCAAATCAGAGTTTTTCTGTGCCACTAACTGTAGATGAGAACAACTTTCACCAGCAATTATCTAATGCTCTCTTGCCTGTGACTAAAGATGGCAAGATGAATAAAGCAGACACTTGAATGTGAAATAACTCACTGGTTAAGAGTGTCACTCTTAACACACTGGTTTAAGTGTGTTTTATTTTAAACAGAAATGAAACTACAAGGACTGAAAAGCATACATTTTACTGCTACTTCCACTATCACAGAATCACAGAATCACAGAATCACTAAGTTGGAAGAGACCTACCCCTATCATTGAGTCCAATCCATGCCCTTACACCTCAACTAGACCATTGCACTGAGTGCTACATCCAGTCTTTTTTTAAACACATCCAGGGATGGTGACTCCACCACCTCCCCGGGCAGACCATTCCAATACTTGATCATTCTTTCCATAAGAAACTTTTTCCTAATATCCAACCTATATTTCCCTTGATGTAGCTTGGCACTGTGTCCTATCATTCTGTCAGCTGCTGCCTGGAGAAACTACACTTAACTACAGCCACCTTTCAGGGAGTTGTAGAGAGTGATAAGGTCACCCTGAGTCTCCTTTTCTCCAGGCTAAACACCTCCAGCTCCCTCAGTGGTTCCTCACAGGGTTTGTGTTCCCAGCCCCTCACCAGCCTCGTTGCCTCCTCTGGACGCGCTCCAGCGTCTCAATGC
>VWZP01005262.1:668016-718210 GCA_013396995.1 Dicaeum eximium | reverse complement strand
ACACACGCTCCCAGCTTAGTGTAATCTGCAAATTTACTAATGAAAGACTCAGCCCCCTCATCCCTCCTCCCCTCATGACATCCCCTCCATGTCATCAATAAAAATATTGAACAGAGCTGGCCCCAGCACAGATCCCTGAGGGACACCACTGGTGACTGTCCCCAGCTGGATGCAGCCCCGTTCACCTCCACTCTCTGGGCCTGGCAATTCAGCCAGTTCCTAACCCAGCAGAGAGTGCTCCAGTCCAAGCCACAGGCTGCCAGCTTTTCCAGGAGTGTGCTGTGGGAGACAGTGTCAAAGGCCTTGCTGAAGTCCAGGTACACAACATCCACAGCCCTTCCTGCATCCACCAGGCGGTCACTTGGTCATAAAAGGAGATTAGGTTGGTCAAATACGACCTACCCCTCCTAAACCCGTGCTGGGTGGGTCTGACACCCTGGCCATCCTGTAAGTGCTGCGTGATGACACTCAGTACAAACTGCTCCATTACCTTACCAGGTACTGAGGTCAGGCTGACTGGCCTGTAATTACCAGGATCCTCCTTCCCACCGTTTTTATGAATGGGTGTCACACTGGCCAGCTTCCAGTCCTCTGGAACCTCACCAGTGAGCCAGGACTGTTGGTAAATGATGGAGAGTGGCTTTTCAAGCTCGTTTGCCAGCTCCCTCATCATCCTGCGATGGATCCCATCTGTCCCATCAATTTATGAACATCCCAGTGGCTCAGCAGTTCTCTGACTGCCTCCTCTTGGATAATGGGGGGACCATTCTGCTCCCTGACACCATCTGCCAAGCCATGATCATAAGTTGCACACTGCCAAAACCACTACAGATGACATCAGTGCACCTCTCAAATGACTAAATACATTAAGAAATCTTTTTAAGTACCATAGTAGTAGATGTAGCCAGAATATATAACTAATGATAGGCACATTCTCTTAACTTGCCTCTCAAACATACACCTATTTTCTTTCACTACATTTCATCCACTCAGACCATGCAAATCCTTGCTCTTTATTAGAAGTATTCACTGAAAGCAAAGCTGTAAAAAAAAAAAGTAAATGCATTCCTTTTCATTAAAAATGAGAAGCTTGAGACATTTTCAGACTTGAAGGGTTTCAGCCACAGGGTTCCTAATATTCGTGGATATTCACACTTCAACAAGTCATAGACACTAGAGAACATGCTGCTATGCATCAACAGAGCTGAAGGAAGTGTGTTTCCATATGAACATATGAATACAAAGATTCCTGACATTCAAGGGTAGAGAAATAATTTTCCAGTATAAAGTTCCATCATTCAGGCTGAAAAGCTCCTTCAGGTGATTCTTAACACATGAACCAGCTGTTACAAACCATCTAAGATTATAAGGACATAATGAAAAAAGATCAGGAAAGAAACAGAAAAGTAGTGTCAGGCAGATACATATAGCACATTTCCTCCTGTAAGAACAGAACATGAATTATGCCGAATCTAGAATACAAAATACCAGTAGTGCATAATTTCTTGCTCTGGTTTTCTTACTAAAAAAGGCTTTTGCTGACAAGATTTTCTATAGTATTTTCAGATGATCTTCCTTCAAAAAAGTAAGAAGAATAAATGATGTTGAATGGCAATAATAATTGTGCAAAAAGAAAGGTAGTGCCAGTTGTTGGTGGTGGAACCTGTCTCAGACCCTACCAGGCTAATTTACTGCCTCAGACATTTCAGCTAATGTTCTGTCTCCAAACAGATGTTGCTCCGAAGCCATTTTCTTTTTCCAACAATGCCTTGCCACCTAAAGATTAGGCTGATTTGACTCTAAAGCTTAAAGACACTGAAAATAGTATTTGAGATTATAATGCAAAGATAAAAAAATTAAAAATCAGAGTACAGGCACATGTTTTTTCATTTTACTTAAACAAGATTTGCGCTAGTGTCCCTCATTGACTTCAGTCTATGTCTAAATGAAAGATTAAAATATAAATTCATAGTCATAAGAAGGTTTTAGATTTTGGTCTTAATTACAGAAGCCACAAAAAAAGTTCCAAAAAGAATCTGGAGGCAACGCAAATGGACCATAGGCTAATAAATTCATAACAAACTTTAGTCCTCTACTAGGGCTTTGAATACTCCCTCATTACACCCCTACTGTCTGGAATTTCTGAGATATGATTAATATGCTAACAGTTCACACTGAAAGATAATGGATTAATTCAAGAGATTATCCCCAAAATTTTTCCATTCTGAGCGTTATGAAAAAATGCGGTATGGTTATTAAAACAAAAGGAAATGGATATTGAAGGAATATTGGGCATGTTTAAAAGAGTTCTCTATCTCAATTTTCATCTTCATCTATACAAGCAAAGAACAGTTCAAAACTGTATTGCTGATATCAATGTGAGATGCCTTTTTTGAACTCTTTCTAACAGCAGGGAAGGCATGGTTTTAATGAATTCATTTTGAAGGATGAGTCTGTCAAACAGTTAAGTTCAACAAGATTTTCCAAAAAGGTGTTGAAAAGGTTTAAATGAATGGACTGACTGGAAAAGTGAATGTGCTGACTACTTTTTGTTTCATCCTCTTGTATTCAAGGCTGATCACTCTGTGCAGCCTGAATAATCTTTTCACTGAATAAGATATTACAGTATGAAGAACGTATTGAACATTTCAGCCTGCTATTCAAGTGCTGTAATGAAGATCTACTATTTTCCACAAAAAAGAACTACTTCTTTAAGCTGATGTGAGTATTATGTAAAATATCAGTGAAACAAAAGGATCAAAAGAAAGAAACGTCAGATCAAAAAGAATCTATTATTATTATGTCTTTAGTTCACTTGAAACAGAACTAATACATGAAAAGGTACATTGGAAAGTATTTTGTGGACCTAGAGGTCTCAGTCTGGATTTTGATTTTTGAGTGCAACTTCAAGTCAAGATGAGCTTTCTATAGCTAGTTTAATACACAGATTAAATTCTTTATGTCATAAACGTATTTCATACAGTTCCTGTCACGTGAACCAGAAAACTCCTCTAGCAAAGGCACCCAACCTCAGTACCCACCTGTATCCATTAACTTTCTTAGAACATAGGGCAAGATCTGTAAATTATGCAAAATGTAAATAATAATACTCTTTTTCAGAGACACCTGTTGGAAAAACTTAAATTTTCCTAATTTGTTGCTTGCCATATAGGACAACTGGCCTTGAGTTTTTCACCATAATCTGCTAAAAAAGGAAAAGTAGGATTACTTTTTGATAAACAATACTAAATCCACTCTCTGACATTTTCAAGCCTCAAATTGCTTGACAGAACACCGTGTGCTGAAGTAATGTACTACAATGCTAAACCAAACATGAACTAATCATGTGTCCAGAGAGGGCCACCAAGCTGGTGAAGGGTCTTAAATGTAAGTCCTGTGAAGAGCAGCTGAGGATACAATGGTTGTTCAGTCTGGAGAAAAGAAAGATTAGAAAACAGGGGGTTACCTTATTGTGCTCTAGAACTGCCTGAATGGAGTTTGTGGCGAGGTAGAGGTAGATCTCCTTTTCCAGCCAACCAGCAACAGGACAAGAGGAAAAGGCCTCAAATTGCATCAGGGGAGGTTCAGGTTGTATATTGGGAAAAATTTCTTCACTGAAAGAGTAGTTAAGCATTGGAACAGGCTTTTCAGGGAAGCAGGAGAGTCACCATCCCTGGAAGTGCTCAAAAACTAGTGGACATTGTACTTTGTAATATAGTTTAGTGGGAATACAGTGGTATTTGGGAAAAGATTGGATTTCATGAGCTTGAAGTTCTTTTCCAACTTTAATGATTCTAAGATTCTACATTCACTCAGTTTTGAAAACAAATAAGCAGAATTTTTAATCTTCTAACTCAAAATGTCAGTGGGCATTTTCTACATGTGGCATAGCTCCTCTGTCTGTGTTAAGAGAAGAATCATATGAGGTAGTAATGTAAGTCTTACCTCAAGCACAAAGCAAAGGAGCTAAGAAAATAAAGTCAAATTACAGAGTTAGAATATGGTTTTGACTAAACCACTTGCTATACATTTGCTTCAGGGAAATTATATTTTTATAGAAAACCATCAGTTTACCCTAACAGCTAAAAGAAACCCCACAGAATGATACCACAAAAAAACGAAATGGTTGCCTTGAAAAATACTTTTGGCAACACCAGGCATTGCCAGCTTGACACCATTTCAGGTAATACTCTGGTGCAAACAGTTCTTGAAAGCTTACAATGGAAGAGACTGCACACAATACAAGCTGCAAAGCTTGCTCCATTCTTGACATTACATTTTGGAAGTTCTTTAATAGTTCAATATAAATAATCTTTGCTGCATAGCTTATTTCTTCCTCCTTAAAGCCCCAAATGCAGGGAAAATGGTTGATAAGTATGAAATTTTTAACAGCCTTTCACATGCTGAAAGACTACTATGATTTCCTTCACTCTCTTATATATAAAACAAATCAAGATCTTTTTGACTATTTCTCCAGCACCTGATCATTACTGTTCTCTTCTAGATACTCTGTAATTTACCAACATCTTTTCACGTGGGGCATTAATGCTGTATGTTCTCAACTTCAAATGTACATAAGCTGAAATAACCAGACTTTGAGCCTATGCAGTCTGTAAAAGCAAAATCAACCCAACTTACAGTATGGCACAGCCACAGCTATTTTACTGGATGCTATTAATAGTCTGAATTTTAGTTGAGGATGATATTAATAGTCTGAACTTTAGTTGAGGCACCTTGGCACATCTCTTCCACCTGAAATGTGCCTAGAAAAAGAAACTCTAAGCTTTATTGGATTCGATTCTTACATGCCTTAAGTACCTCTGACTGGCTACATCTCAGTCACAGAGTCCTGAGAATCCTTCCATAATAAACAGTTATGGTTGAATTTTACAATTCTGACATTACAACTGGTGACTCTACCTCGTAAGATGGTGTAGGAATTCTTGGACTGTGGCCATGGCATTATGCTACAGTGAAAAAAAAAAACCCCAGTACAAACCTACACATTTTTATTTTTATTTTTGTAAATCTGGTGAACACATGGTGTACTTGATTTTGTGTTTTTCTTTTTTTTTTCTCAGTTCTCTCATTCATTCTTCATCTGACTCACATCTTAGCATGCAGTGAGCACTAAAGAAGTGAAATAAAATCCTGATAGTAGATTATTGGTAAAGAAGGTATTGGTTTGCCATTAAAACTAGGGAATGAACAAAGATAAAACTGCACATTTAATTCCTCTTTAGTAAAACAATACAATTTTGTATGAAAAAATGCTGTCTGCAATGTGTCCTATCTACTAATATCTGCTGACTTATATGCTATTTTACCACTTAGCAGCTAAAGACATGATTTTTTCAGTTGCCACAAAGCATAGCTAAAATTTCTTTTTATATTTTCCTATATAAATATACTTCACAACTTTTAAGAAAAAGCACATTTTTACACACCTGTGCTGCCCAATATGAAACACCAGTGAAAGTTTTCTGCAAAAAATCAATTACATTTTGCCTAAATATAGTAGAATACAGGTGCATTTGGGACTGTATTGACAATATTCTTAAATTAATTTTTAAGTGCACCTCTTGCTGACTTCTCTGTTTCTTTAATGAAGATGTCTAATTGTCACTTATTGTTGATGTGGTATTTAGACAGGTAATGCCTCCAGCATTACCCAAACATAGGAGGAAAGATCTGAAGTTTGCTGCAGAAGCCCTGCACAACAAAGGAAAAGCTAACTTCATCACAATCGCATGCAAGCCTGCTGCATGCATGTCATACAGAAAAGAAAGGTTCTTTTTTGCATTCTTAGTTTTCTGTGCTCATTACTTACTGTGGTGCATGTACTCTTACTGCTTTGTCTTACGTATGAAGTCAGATAGGTTAGATATCAGTGCCTGCTCTGCCATCAGAAAATGAGGATTTAGGAAAACTCTTAGCAACATGTACATGTTGAGTGAGTACACGAATGTAGCGCTCTTCCCAGACCTGCCTTTATTTTTTCCTTACCTATAGCAAGACTTTGAAATCTTTCGTTGCCAAAGTCTGTTTCAAAGCTGTTTTTACTGTTTTACAAGGAGTCCCAATGTACAATTAAATTTTCCACTGTGTTTTCAACTTGTTGTGGGTTTTGTACTAGTTGAATTTGAATAAACCTTCTTTGATTTAATTTATTATATATAAAAAAACTCTGTCAAACCCACTAAGAAAAACAAGCCCCAAACAATTATTTTATCTACTTGGTATTTCTAATGCCACCCATTTTCCAGGACCCATGCAAATAGTCCCATGTGTATCAATAATGAGAAAAAAAACCTGAGACAAGATACATAATTTTTCTACTTGTTTTGATCTCCTCCTTCGCAATGAAGAGTCAGAATTCAAGATGTTGACAAACCAAGATGATTATTCTATGTTTATGGTTTTTAGATAATTTTTGCTTATAATAATACTGATGATGATATCCACTTCATGACATGTAGTTCCCTCATGTATTCACTTAGTCATTAGCAAATTTGAATGAAGCTGATAGTATCTCTATGAAAACTAAAGCCTTCCTCATCAGCAAAGAAGTTCAGAATCTGGCTCAACATCAACTTGATATTGACATTATACTGTCATTTACCTTCTAATATTGGAATACTTGATAGTGTCATTATATTTTCATTTAGCTTTGACCCGATTGGCGTTTTTTATCAGAAGATTTTAAACCTAGGCAACACGGTCCCAATATTGTAAAAGATTAGAGAGGGAAGTATTTTCTATCAGTTCCAAGATAACACAGCAAATGTATTCAAAATACAGAATTTCAAAGCAAAGAAGGAAAGGATTGAATCCTATTGCAAGTGGACAATCCACAACAGTATCCTACCCTGAAAAAGGAGGCAGGACTCCTGTCAGAGGCAATGTTATGTTTTGCAATAAAGAGAGATTTTTCATCTGATCAGTGAAATATAAAATCCACTACAGCACATGAGTACTCAGAACATCCAATTAGTTGAGAGGAACAACAAAAAAAAAAAACCATCCAAAACTCAACAACAACAACAAAATCCAATCTGTACTGCTTGGGGTAGAGGAGAAGACAGAGAAGTTGGAAAGAGAGGTATCACACATTAAAGCTTCACATGTTTTACATATTTCCTTAGTATAACACACAACTGCATTTTTTAATCTCTAATTTACAACCTTCAATATTGTTCTTTTATTTTACTAAGATTAAACTTGTATCTGTGACAAAAAATGCTACTAACACTGTTCCATGCACTGCCAGTGTGTATAATCCTTTTTGATACAAATTATTTTCATGGTAGCTGAATGGTGAGACTGACTTTCTCTTGTAGTCTGGTTTAGGTCAAGGGAAATTCAGGTGATGACATTTAATATGAAAGCAACTAAGTGTAAAAGGTTATAAGTGAGAGATCATTTTTCCTGCAGCTTCCTTATAGGCAAACAAATGAATAATGAATTCACTGTAACATCTTCATTTGATCTACTCAGCTGTAAAATATGAAAATTCTCAAATCTGAAGTCACTCAGACATCTAACACATGCTAATGAACCAACTTTGTTTCTGCAGATGCAATTAAAATCCTCATCTTTATCTATGCAGTCCAGGTTAAAAAGGCTGATACCAGGCTGCAGGACTACATAAAGGAAAAAAAAAACCTAGCTAAACAGAAGTGATGACATGGAAATGGAAAGCAGAAAGTCCGAGGGAGAAACAATCTTGCCTTGCAGCAGGAATAATGATCAGGCTGCCAAGACACAAAAGCAATCAAAACAGAATCAAAGGAGAAAGAGAAACAAAATTAGCAAAGCTCTTCATCCCTAATGATATGTAACAGTGCTTATATTTCATGTTTGAAATCTCACTTGTTTTTCTGCTACAAGAATATGCTATATAAAAATGATAGCACGAGAAAAAATAGCAATGTAATGTCATCACTCGTTTTTTTCCCTACGCAGGGATTCCCACTGCTGCCTTACCATCAATACCATTAATTGCAGTACATGCAGCTTCTGTATTAGAAGAGGTAACTGGTATGCCATATTCTCAGAGCTGCTGCCTCTGAGACTGGGAGCTGAGCTATGTACTGGATCGCTGGTATGTAATGCTCTGCAATGAATGCATCAAATTCAGCCTATGAACAAAGAGGTGCTAAATTATGCACAAAAACCTCACAAATATAGGCATCGAATGCATGAGCAATCCATTGACTAGAATGTCTAGTTTCTCATTCCACTAAGGAAATGTGTTGCTTCCGAATGCTAATCACTTACAGAGGTGATTACTATTCTGATCAGTTTTTTTTAGGATGCAGCCAACAAAGGCTAGAGTTAGCTTAAAACTCTGCTAGGCAATTATTGGAGAGAATGCAAAGAATTTCATTTAGGTACATCAAAACACCCTTCTAGACAGTGGCTGTCTGTGGCCTGCAGTATTAAGATAAACTTTCAAGTACTTAAGTATACCTTTTGCAATGGGCTGTTTATTAGGAACCTATTTTCTCTTTGCTCTGGTGTCATTTAACAGCAACTTTAAAGAATTAATTAGTGAAGAAATGGGCAAAATTACATTTTCTCAATTCCAAACAGGCAGTGCCTGGACTAGACAAGGTCTGTAGACCCAAGATAAAACTAAAAATTCTGCTAAAATTACCCTCTGCTGTGTATTAATTGCCATCAGGTATGTAAAAGCAGTGATGTTAATGTGGGTTGAAGTTACATGTGTGAAGTGACTCTGTAATTAGAATGCTATACATTGCTTGAACTGCAAAAAGCCTACTCCACTTATAGAAATGATGGAAAGGGTAAAAGCATAAATGTATATGTGTTTTGGTAAGCCTCCAGACAGGAATGACTGCTGCCAAGAGGTTCAAGTTACGTAATCATGGCAATTATAGGTATCCAAGCATATGAAAAAGACATCAATGCCAACATAGTACAGCATTAGGCTTTATGGTGCACTCCACCCTGTTCCAAGCTGACACATGCTGAAATATTTTCATTTTGAAATGGAGCTCATCCATGAACTACTGAAATATCAACTATTACCCAGTTACCTCTGTAAGATACTTTTACTGACTTAAAACCAATCTGGATGATAAGTCTTCTGTCCTCCTCCCAAATGTCTTTCTGTATTACTGAACTCTTCTTGATCCTCTGCATTTGGCATTTTTAAAATCATTGCACAGAGCCTTTGGTACTTTAGCTTTTTCCACCTTCCACCTGCAGTCCTGCAGCCTGCTTCCCACTTGCACCTTCCTGCCCCTTCACACAAGCTTCTAGGATAGAGTCCCTCAGAATGCTTGCTGCAGTGTTTTTTTCTGTGACACTCCTGTTTGTCATTCATCTCCTGGATTTGAAAACCCTTCTACTGTTGTCATGGCAGGGTCCCAAGGGAAGTGATTACCACTGATTTTAGAATCACCACTTCTTTCTCCCACTTTCTGATTTCTATATTTGGTTGAAGTTTCTGGCTTATGACATAGGCCACATAAATGTGTTTGCAGAAAGCTCAGCCATGAACCAGCTGTGCAGCACTTTCCCTAGCCAATGTGTGCTCCCAGCAATGGTAACAGCATCATGAGCACAAAAAATCCATGAGAACTGCAAGTACATCTTGACACAAAATACAGCTACTGTAAAAGAAGTTTGATGGAGGAACCACCACTGAGGGCTAAATACTTGTTTGTCTTCCTGATTGGCTGCTGACGATGATTTTTCTCATTTCTCTTTCTCCCCATCCTTCTCTTCTCTTCTGTTATTTTTTTCCTTTTACTCTCTCCTCTCCAATAACATCCACTCTTAGAAGTGATAAATGCCACCAAATATGGACCCACTAGTAAACCTCCATGCAACACACCATGGTCTGTTGCTACACTTTCTATCGCTTTCTTTATCTTATAAAAAAACATAATTACTATTTTTATTTCCCTTTATATGTAATACATATTTTATTATAACTCTTCTAATAGAATCTATAGTTCTATTATTTGAATTGTATCATGCTGTTATCAGACCAATATCCTTATGTTTTAGTGCTTTAACTTGCTAATTTTACTTTGGTCTGCAAAACTGAATTTGAAATGCCACAGGTAATTTTGTATTTTGTTATTGCATGTGCTGTTGNAAAGAAAAAGTTTCTCAAGCAAATCCAAGTCCTCATCCTCATTAATGTTAAATAATGCTGAATCTACACCATTTGAAACTGAGAACTGAATGCTGTTGACATACATTAACTTCCTCATAACAGGATGATACAATCATATTCTTATTACTACAGAGGAAGTAACTCTTTTGGTCACCTCATAAGATCTCGAACATGATTAAAAAAGAAAAAAAGCCACAAAATCATTGAGCAAAAAATTAAAATTTTTCCGGAGCATAAAAAAATACTAAATTAGTGTCATGACTTGGTAGTTTCATATTGAAAGCAAAATTTCCTATATATAAATGATTTCATGATGCAGACACTTTTAACTCATGGTAACTGAAAAAAACCCCTCAGTTTTTACACACATAAAGAAGGCAGGCAAACATACATGAAGGAAACAAAAGAACTGACATTAGTGGTAACGCAGGTACAATATTTTTGACTTTGCATAAGTTTTCCTTACCCTGGACCTCTCCTCTAGTTTTGTCATCATGACAACAGTTGCACCTTGTTGCTCCCACATCATTCTCCAGAAGTCACCGAAGGTTTCTGGCAATGCCCCCTGCGTTGCTATGTAGGCATTCTGCTTCCTGTATCCATCTATGTAGTTGGCATTGATATAGTCACTGCCCGGTATGCCTGCAAAGAGAGCAGAGTGAAAATACAGGGCAGAATTTCTGTGCTCCCCTGCTGCACAAAGCCCAGAAAATCCCGTGACACAGCCAATTTGATGAATCTTGGCTTGCTGCGTGCCAAATAGCACATGGCTACTTACAGGGACCTGCCATTTGTGGAGCCAAGAGGCACGGTGGTCTCTCTGGGAATAACTATCCTTTCGAAACAAGAGACCTTGTGTGATAAGAAGTATAAAAGAAGCCTGAAAATCAGTATGAGGCAGAGAGACTTGGGGGTCAACACAGGAGCACTTAAAAGCTGGTCTGATGCTGCCTGTAGACACCCAAAATATGGCAGTTCTACCAGGGACAGACAGGGAGGATTCTCAATCAGAAACCCTGGGAAGGCTCCTCAAACATTCATGTTGAGGTCACTTGACTTCCTTTAAATCCAGAAGGAAAAAAAATATTGTCAGAACTTTTAATATCACTGCTATATTCATTTTCTCCATTAAATGGGAAAATAACTATGAGTTTTATTGTAACAAAACACATTATGTAAGTCAGATTTAAGACACAGTGACATTTTCTATATGGTGTATGCATGAAATAAAGTCCTTTGCAAGACTGAATAAGAATTAAAAGCATGAAAAGAGGTGGGATCCAAGACTTGCAAGCACATGGGGCCTACACCATTATTTGCTTGAGGCTCAAGTATTTTGGACAAGACTTATCCAGGAACTTTGTCTGTGTCTACCAGACACATGTGCATTCTTAGAACCCCGTAGGAAGCTGGCCAGTTCCTAACTGCAATCTGTTTAATTCAGGGTATGCCATAGGATGCCTGGACTTGGAACATGCTGCCTATCCAGTCCAAGGAGGAGTACTGGCTGTAGCAAAAATCACATTACTAGTGACTGCATTTACTGCACCAATAAGGCAGCCACGCTCATGGAAGTGGACAAAAAATGGACTTACAATTCTCATATGACTGCTGAATTCAGCAGTGTAGTGCCCAGCTTTTAACTCAGACTACGTGCCCGTTGAAATATTAAGCACTGAGGAAACAATTTTTATGTCACTGCTGGTTTTTTTAACTGATGACTAGAGAAAGAACTGAGATACTCATGTGAGATCTCAGTGCTGGCTGAATCACTAAGCAGTGATAATTAGCTGAACATAGTTATCTGCACCTTGGTAAGTTTTGTTGAAGTAATTGACAGAAGGTACTTCTTTGAGCAGAAATGAATGATTTATATTTTTGCAGCAAATCTGCCATGCACAAGTCTACAACCCCAAGAAATGATACAGGTTCCACAAAATCTTTCAAAAGAGAGTCAAGGTGCTGATACCAGCTCCAGATTTATTCTACTGCTATGACTGTTTTCCCTCCACAAAGCAACAAAATTGAGTTTCTTTGGCTATAAAACAGAATAAATTATAAATAAGTATTTCCCAAGATTTTTGTCAGAAACCAAATCTTCAAATCTATTCTGATGCATTATCTCCCACTGGTGATCCCAAATCAGGAATTACTGGAGCAGCACACTCCTCTCTTTCCTGACTATAAGTGGCACACATCTGAAAATGTCTTCCAAAATATTTTGAATTTGAATGCAAATTAGGGGTACCTCTTTAAAGTTTTTGTAGCTAAAATTGTTCCTTTTTAGCTACAATTTTAATAGTTTCAACACTCATTCAGGATAAGACTGAATGTTTCATTCCACTGTTTAGCAGTGAATGAACCCACAGACAAAATGTCACAGAAAGTAAGATCCAATATTATCTGGAAATTATTCAGATTATGGGTTACTGCAACTGAAGTCTAGCAAAATTTTTGCCTTCATGTCTGATAAAGTTCTATATATGTTCTTGTTTCATAGGTTCAAATCATATTTAAAGTAAAATTTTAATTTGTTTTTACTTTCTGTACACAATTAGAAGAAAAACTTGGCAAAATATTTCAGAGATAGAAAGACCTTGTAAATTCAGGGTAACAAGAGAGGCAGAAAATGGCACTCCTCAGGCAAGATGCATGAATGGACACAGGCAGACTGTCTGACTGATCTGACCTGACTGGAAGTGTCTTCCAGGAGAAAAATAAAACAAAATAAAAAACTTGTTAAGCTGCACAGTCTATAGCTGAAAAGCATGATTTCCCTCCATGAAAGGTAGAAAGTGGAGTTCAGAAGCATCACTCTTGTAGACCTGAAGCTGTTTTATGTGACACTTCTTATTGTGGATATTGGAATTAATGATACAGAAAATACAACTGCTAGGCACAATGCTGTATTTTCTTCCTTTATCAAGATAATAAACCATTTTTTTTCTCAAAACAGATGAGAAAGAAGAATGAAGCCAACAGGAGAAATCTACACCAACTGGGTATTATTACCAAAGGAACTGAGAAAGCTGGTAAGAAATGTTTTCTGCATAAATTAGAATTATATTATGATGCCTGGTATCATACTCTGAAGCACATGCTATAAATAAAAGCCTGAGGAAAAAATGAAAAACAACACTTTGCAAAGTGGTTAAATGATCTTCTGGGAAAGCTGTCCTCTGGAACTGATAATGCACAAACTCAGTGTGAAAATTAAGCATGAGAACTGTTGCAAGCTGTTCCCTAAAGAATGATCTTTACAAATTTTAGTAACCAATATCTGTACCTGATGTAAAAAAAATCCAGAATGCCTAAAATTTTAAATACTCTTTTTAGTTGCTAATTTGTATTAAATTTATCGATAAATCATATCAAATTATATTATTTAATATATATATTAAATATATATTAAAAACGCTATATAACCTCCAAATTAATATTTATATATATAACATCTAAATTAAATAAATTCTAATTCTTTAAATTAGAATGAAGAAAAGCTTCCAGATTATACCTTCCTTGATCTAAGATTCAAGTAAGAAAGAATTAACAATTACTGATAATTGTAAAGAAGATTTCTTCAAATATAGATTAAAGTGTAAATTTTCACTTTGTTTCTCTACTTTATTTCTGTAAAGGGGAATTTACAAAAACTCTGGATGTCCTTTAGCTAGAAAAATTATTTTACAAGGCAAGTCAGCTTCACTGCACAGAATGAGGATATACCTGGGACATGGAGATAAAAATCCATTTACCACAGGCCCTGAGCAGCTATTCATGAATTAACAATGAAGTTTTGGGGAAAAAAAAAAAAAAAGACAAACAAAAACATGTTGCTTCAACACTTGCACTGAGATTTGCATCAAGGATTTATGTCCAGCAAAATACACTACTCAGTAGGGTTTTATCTCTTCTGAGATCAAGAGAACAACTTGATTCAGAATGCTCAGCTCCATTGTCTCTCTCACACACAGTATCCATTAGGTATGTTCTCTGCTCTCCATCCATTCTTATAGTCCCTTTAAGTATCATACCCATGTCTCACAGAGTCTCTTTTCATCACTGTTTTCATGCATGACCTCATTTTCACATCCTGCTCCAAAGTCCTTAAAGCCCTCTAGGGAAGGTGCCTTATGATAAGAGGACTAATGAATTTGTTAAAATAACAAATACAAAATCTGAATATCTGTAAATAGCTACAAAGACAAAGAATAAACATTTATCCAAGACAAGTACGTCTAAATATTAAGATGT
Organism: Dicaeum eximium; assembly: GCA_013396995.1. Lineage (NCBI taxonomy): Eukaryota > Metazoa > Chordata > Aves > Passeriformes > Dicaeidae > Dicaeum > Dicaeum eximium. Next base: position 703,803 of record VWZP01005262.1, on the reverse strand, counting down.
CCCTTTCTGAAATGCCTTTTCTGGCCATAACCTCATTCTGAGCTGAGAAAATGAAACAATTTTCTGTCAAGTCTAATAGTACAAAAACATTCAAATGACAATCAGTCTGACTGCAGTACAATGAAATCCTGAAAACTTTTGTTAGCTACCATAGCTTGAAGGCAACATATCCACAAGCACAGCAGCAATTGACATCATTACTTAAATTTGGGTTTCATAGCTAAGAGAGGTCAGTTGTTCTATAAAAGCATGGGTCAAGAAAGCCACAAAGCAACCAAATTCTGTTATGTTGATACGAATTTTACCTAAGTCTTTTGGCATCAGTGGGATTTACTGTATCTTTAGGATGGCATACCTGAAGTATAAATTTAGGGTAATCTCTGCATCATAACCTGAGTTTTATAAGTTTCATGAAAGCAGAGGCACAGTTTCTGCACAAGAAGTCAGTTAAAGACCAAGTTCCTGAACCATGATTCTACCATAACTATTTTCTAGTAGCATTTTCAACTGTGGTGATGAATGACCAGAGTCTGCAATCTCTTTATCTATCCAGATAGGGGTTAAGCACAATGAGGGAAGAATCAGATTAGTAGTTCAGCATAAAAACCAATCAATTTTCAAATACCTCAAGAGAACAAAGAAGTTTAGTTTTTACATAGTAAGAGTGAATGAGAAATGGAATAAACTTAGCCATGCCACAATTAAAATACAGAAGATTAAAAAACCCCATGAACTGTATTGCTCTCAATTTATGCTGAGAACTCATGAGCTGAGATGACAGTACAGCTTACTGCAACATAGACTCAGATCCACAAGGCTAATAATGTAGACCTTAGGAATGATTCATTTGATTTCCTGAAGAGAGTTATAATCTTAAATAACTTTAATTAGACTTCACATTTTATTCACAAACTGAAATCAAATGAAATTATTTCAAGCCTTTACAAAGGCTGAGTACTGAACAGCCTTTCTATTTCAAATAAATTAAACTATAAAGCTTTGTTTCTGCGCTGCTTCCCTAAGACATCTACTTTTAGTCATGTGCATAAATAGTGTGAAGTAATAGGATTAAACTCTTTCATGCTTATAAACAAGTTGGAAAAATATCATGATGAACTCAGAGCGCTGATGGAGTTGTACTACTGGTTTAAATCAATGTCTGGTGTTTTGAACAATGTCAGAGCAAAACCCACAGGCTGGTTGTGCATATGTGTACAAAACAGTGCGAAAAATCTAATTTACAGAAGAGGCATGCACCAGGTTAACTAAAAAAGGATGCAGATCAGGCCCCTTGCTATCCTCTCTTTTTCATCTTTCTCTTCTGCTTTCTTTGTCACGCCACCTCAGCTCTGCACCATCCACATGGAAGGAACAATGTGGAATCTAAGGACTGGTGATATTTGTTCTCTCTCTTTCTTTGTCTGATCAAAGCACAGCCATCATTCTATCCCCTCCTCCATACTGAATGCTATTGCAGGAGAGGGGAGATTGTGGACATGTGCTGTGGCTTGTTAGCCAGCACCTTTGAGGGGTTTATTTTAGGAGGTGAGATCTACCTAAGTGTACTGTACAAAATTAAGGGCTTATTAGCCACCACTTTTGTGGAAGCAGATTGTAAGAATGTAGAGGCTTACTCAGTTTTTGAGTCTAAATAGTTGTCTGAGTGGTGGAGTTAAGGCATGTCTACAACAAAAGCATAAGAGCCCTGACTTGTTCAGCGTCTTTGCTCAGCCTGATGAGAACTTAGCATGACAATGTGCTCCCTGCCCTGGGTTGTGACAGCAGCTCTGGCTGGTGATGCTGTGCCTGATGCCCCCCAGGACATAGGGGGTCCTCCTGGCTGCCAGGGCACTGCTAGCTCATGTTCAGTTTGCTCCCCCATGTCCTTTTCTGCTCTCCAGCATCTCATTCCCCAACCTGCTTGTACTTCTAAGGTTGCCCCACCCCAGGTGAAGAATCTGGCACTTTGTCTTGTTGAACTTCATGTGGCTGTTGATTGTCTAGCCCCTGATTTGTCAAGGAATCTCTGCAGGGCCTCCCTGCCTTTAAGGGAGTAAACAGCTTCCTCAATTTTGTATAATTTGCAAACATGGTTAATATCCCTTCCAGTCCTGCATCCAAGTCATTTATGAAGATGTTGAAGAGCACCAGCAATAAGGTGGAGCTCTACAGAATCCCACAGGGTCCCAAGTGACAGGTCCCCAGTCTGATGTTATCCCATTCACTGTAACTCCTTGTGCCTGAGCTGTGAACCAGTTGCTCATCCATCACGATGTGTTTATCCAGCTGTGTGCTGGACATTTTATCCAAAAGCATATACCATGAGAGAAGGTATTAAAAGCTTTGCTGAAATCCAAAAAAATTACATCAGCTGGTCAATGAACAGGTCGTAGGTGCCAGTAACAAGTGTTTATGCGGACGCTTTTGTTACATGAAATCTATATAGTTAAGGAGATAATAAAATTGAAATGGTCTAAGCACAAGTCTGTACTTTAAGAACTCACTGAAATGTGAAGCAGCACAAAACCAGTAAAGGTACTCTAGTAGTGACTATTTCTAAAATGAAGGGATTGTTTAGAGAACAGAAGAGAATTATTTGAAAGGAAAAGGAAAAGGTGACAAAAATGAAATGTAGGTATGCAAACTTAGAAGTAAGGGTGTAGAAGATCTGCAGGCAAGATGAGAAACTTGGAAGGTGACCAGCAGAAGAACATGGAAAAAAAGAGGAGCTCTTTTAGGAAAAAGAAACAAAGCATGAATTTGTTTTGTTTTAGTCTAAAAACTGTCTGGTATTAAGAAGTCCAGAATGGAAATAAACAGATTGTTCTGTGCAGGTCCTCAGAGGCACGGGTAAGAGCATTGCATAAGGACACCATCCACAATGCATGACAGTAGGTGCAGATGGTAGTATGCTGCACAATAGTACAAAGCAGATATTGAAACCTAACATGATGTCATCATGCTGTGATTATTTTACTGCTGTCTGGAGCTGGGTTTAATGATCTCTTTAACACTGAGTAACACAGCAGTTAACAGACAAAGAAATATTTTATTGAATAGAAATATTAATTTATACTCTAAATGATGCACTCAAAGAGATGTGAGTGCCTCTACTAACATGAAATGAAATTATATCTGGTTTGATATTTCCTGCAAAACCCAGTTTCAATACGACTGTGCACAGTAAATGCACAGTAAACACGTACCAGATCTTCATTAGTTAGTCAGGAACAAAGCCACCAGATATTTGCTTGAAGCTTTTCCCAATGGAAATTATGGCTACATATGCAGGAAAAATTGTTCTGAGTAGAATGTAAGGGCATCAAGAATGGCAGCATTTAAGTTGTAACTGTTAAGAGTCTCAGTAGACTCATACACCTACAACTTGTCTCAGCATTGTCGAGACAGCCACCACAATGTCTACTCTATGAAATCTACTTCACAGGGGCTCTAACACCATGAAATCACTTCACAGATTTTTCTGTATCCATATTCTGTATGGATACTTCTGTATCCATCACCAAAATATTTTTCTGTTTTAAAGTCACTCCAAGCTTGTAGGGTGAGGGCCCATAAAATTACTCCAAGTGTATGTATTGTTAGCAGAAGGCAACATAAATGCAATGTGAAACAGTGCAAATACTTGGTACAGGTCATGACTCTTTGGTAGCCACAATGCTCCAAACAATTTCTAAATCTTATAATGATGGTCAAAATAATAAAAGCTAATTTACTGGCAACTGGCTGTCAGACAAATAAAAATACTAGCATCTTCTTGCCTTTCCTTTCCTGACCAATTGTATTACAGTCAGAGCTTTCTAGTGCTAGCCAGATTTAAAAGTCACTAAATTTCCCATTAAAAAAAAATCCCTGCTGAAATATGATAGGTGTATTTTTTTCTTTTAATAACTGGCATTATGTGAGTGCATCCACATACAGAAGATTTTTAGTCCTTAATATCTCCTAAAAGAATCATGCAGAATGTTTTTCCATTCCCTTCCCACCCCCAGAATTTTTATTTACTTCTCAGAGGTTGAAGATCACAGATCTAGCTGTTTTAACTCAATCTGTTGTCTTTTAATCAGTAAATTCTCCCTTTATATCCATTTGGATACATATAATAAACTTCACTACATTCTAACATTCTGTCATTATACTTTAAAATTCCAAGTGTCCATCTCGAAGCAGCCAAAGACAGCACAATATGAGCTGATTTCAAGACTTCAATCAAATTTAAAGAACGTGGAAACAAAATTCTGCAAAGTAAAATTTTCTTTCCAGGAGGAAACCCAAACTACCACATCCAACCTGAGTTTTCCCTCCAAATGGACATCTAATGTAATAAAATTTAAACAGTGGTAAGAAAAGTATTCCTGTGAAATGAGTAATTATGTTGTGGAACTCCATATTGTATGTAATTAGAGAGGTCAAGAATTTAGTGGGGATTCAAAACCAGGTTTATGGTTTTGAACAGCAGTTAGAAAGGGCACCAAAATAAATATTTTGAAAGTGATAGTAAGCCTTGTGTTTCAGAGCTAATGCAATTTTTAACAATTTGATATTATCAATATTTGGAAAGAAGTAATTTCAAATCTCTGCTAATTGCTTCTCAAGTCTTTCTAGTAACCGCTTCAAAAAGGCTGCAGAGTTCTGCTACTGCACAAAACTGCCCTTGTGTCTCATTCTGAAGTACCCATTACAACATTTCATATTTCTGCAGCACTCTTAAGAGGCAAAATGTTAATCAGTGCAGGATTACAGTTTGGCAGATGCTTAGTCTTTTCTTCATATATATTTGCTCTTAAACAGTAAGCAAGTGTAAAATGGAGCACTTCTCATTAAAAAGGCACAGTGACTATTCAAACCTCACTAATAATATTAGTTTTCTTGTGGCCACCTAAGAAATGCAGATGAGTCTTATATGCAGGCATGTACCTGTATATGTGCATGCATATATGTACCAAATATTCTCCAAATAGTTGTAACAAAATATAATGTAGTCCAAATATATGTCCTGATTAAGTTGTATAGTAGCATAGGTAAAGCAGAATATATTTTTAAGTAATATTCCAAATACTGATTTCCCTAGTAACATGAAAAGAAACACAGCTGTCAACTGAATAAAGTGCTGGCCAGATTGTGTATTTTCATATCTGAAATATCTACTTAAAACCCGAAAGAGAAGTACTTTTTACTAAATGCTAAAACCCGTGTAGTAAAGTTTTGAAGGTACATACACAAAATTTCACCTACCCAATCATGTAAAATCACAGGAATAAAAATTTTTAAGAGGATAATTATATACTAAATTATTTCTGTTTTCAAGATTAAATATAATTTTATAAAAAGGCATTTAATATTTGATTTATTCACCATATGCTTTTTTCACCATAATCTAAAGGCTTGGAAAATATTTAAAATCATGCAAATCACCAATGGGTCACTATCCCATTTGTGGTTTTATGTCCAACACTAATATTACAAAAGGTTATAATACTTTTCCCTGTTTAGACTCAATAACTGTGAAAGATTTAGAAATTTTAGCCTCATCGTGGTAGTTCTTACTTTAAAAAGGGAATCAAACATTACAGCTTAGCTATATTTTGTCCCTGCTCCTTAAAACACTCAATCTTTTCCAGGTACACTGTAATTTTTTTCCATATTTTTACCATCGCTTATGTAAAAACATAGTCTAATGTACTGTGTAATTTCATACTTCCAATTACTTTGACTAACATTTTCTGCTTTGCCTCTTAAATTTTCTTCCCATTCTCCTAATATGTTCATTTTTTTAAAGTGAACCAAATTTCAGGGCTCATTTACATAATGGGAAAAATGGAAGTCCAGTTGTCTAATATATAAATTATCAAATAAATTTGTTGGCATTTAAATTTTTTTCTCTCCTTCTCTCCTCTTTACACAACTCTTTTTCCAAATAAAATCTCTGGGAAAACTTGAGTCTTCTTTTTGCCCGATAGACTTATATCTGAGTTAAGCATTTTGTTCTGAAGAACTTAACATTCAGAAGAATGTTAACTGGACACAAACAGTGTTCAATTGCTGTTCCTGACCTATTCAGAGCATGTGGTTTGACTCTTCTGTGGACCAGTGAGACAGAAGAGGATATATTTATTGAATTTCATCACATACAGTGCTAATTAGAACACCCTCTCTTCAGTGTTTAGACAGGTAGTTCTACAAAGTAGAGGCTGGTTTCTAAACAGCCATATTCTTCTGCAAGGCAATATAAAAAATTGTAAGTGATGTTGCAAAAAAATCTTTTCAGAACTTTAATATGAGTCTCAAAGGTGGAACAAATATAAGCAGATTATCATACGCAAATTCTCCTAGGTAATCATTAAAATTTGCTAGTACATTTGAGAAGCTCTTATCTGTATTATCAAAGCCTATGGTGTGATGCTGCAATGAATGAGGAAATATCTAAACTTCATCAGTGGAACTGCCTTTTTCTTCACCAAGAAGCTAATATCAAAGTGGATTACACCCATAAATCCAGGGTCTTTAGGTCTGGAGTAGCCAAAGATAAGCAGGTGTTTATAACCAAAAATTAAAATACTTGCAGTTTAACTTGTAGCATGTTATGACAGAAATAACTAAGACCTTGGACACAGACACCTCTATCTTATGTATCATATGCAAGTCCTGTCAGAGCTAACTAAAGACAGCTCTTATTTTCATTTTAATTATGTTATTTAAATATATAATTTGTTTGATTATGGCCATCATTAATACCTGATGATCAACAACATAGAATAAACTGAAAATCTGTCTTCAACCTAGAAAGCAGGTTAATAGTAAGGCAGAATCGGAAAAAATAAAAAAAAATCCTTTGAGTGAAAACCAGTGTGTCCTGATGCTTGGTAAAACAGACGCAATACCTAGGGCTGACTACCTGTAACAGTTTGCTTCAGATAAAACTTTAAAGTGTTCACGATTTTGGAAAGCTTTGTAACAAAGGAAGATATAATTAAAAGCTCTCACTAAATCACACTCTCAATCTTTAGTTAGTAGATACTCCCAAAAATGCCTGCATGTGGGTAGTTGTTTAAAAACTCTAGTTTAACATTTAGATTGGAAATTAAAATTAAAGTTCTAAGAGAGAGTTTTTAAAATTTCCCCAGAGAACGTGAACTGATTTTTTTTTCCCACAATAAGGTTTTGCAAAGTAAAACTCAATGAGCAGGTATCTTAATAATTTCATTGATCAACAAATCCCTCAATTCAAGTACGTTCGTTCACAGCTACATTTGCTTTGTAGTGTTAGTATAAGTAAACAGCAATATTAATTTATTTCAGATAACTCACTGGCATATACACAGGGACCTAATGCATTCAGTGGTACATATAAATGTATATTTTAGTGCAAGTTCATAATACATTATTGACAATAAGCATCAGAAAAGGATTGTTATTACAGGAATTTACTGGAAGTACTTTAATTAACACTTCTTTTTATTAATATATAGAGATATTGATTGGTAAAATCATTCTAGATTTTAGGATTTAATTAATTTAATTTTAAAGGTCTCCTTACCTTCTATTGCTGAGAGTAGAACACGAGAATGGTCATATGCAATTACATTCGCATATCTATTCTTTGGTTTGTTTACTTCCAGGTTAGAGTGTTCCCATGTGAACTGTTGACCAGGATCAATAGACTTCAAAAGACAAAGAGAAAAAAAGGAAAAGAAACTTTCAGCTAGGGACTACATAATTGTTTAATTTATGATAATTAGAAACTAAAATCCCATAGTTTTCTCTGGAAATAATTTCCTTTTGAAAGAAAATTATTACTTCAGGACACATTGTAACATATTAGATCATATTACATTAACCATTTTGTATTTATGCATCAGAAATTTCCATGAAGAATTTAAACCATATGCTTTTAAAATCCAGGGCTTTTTCTTCAGAGAAAGCAAGCTATCCACCCTTTTATCTTTTCACTCATTTTGGCAAGTGGGGGATTCTAGCTTAACAGAAAATGAATAAATATTGTAAATCTCAAAAACACTGGGATGAAGGGGAATAAATACTTTTGCCTTTATTAGTAAGTGCACATGTTCAAAAATTTCCCTGTCCTGTTTACTAAATAAACCCCAAAGGTTCCTGAAGAAGTTTTTCAGAAAAAAATAATGTTCCTGTTCTTTCATTTTGATGCCAGGCCAACCCATGGTACTAGTGTTGCTCAGGAAACTAGCTCCATTTCATCCATAGACAACATAAAGAAACTTGGTTTTCATTTCCTTGAGTCATAAATAAGTAAGCAATTCAGGCATATTTGAAATTTTAATGACATCTTATTCATAAACATAACCAATCTTATTCATAAACAAAACTACATGTTTTCAGATTCACTGTTTATTTTCAGTTCCAGGGTGGAATTACAGAAGCATTTACCACACTCCTTCATCCTTCACCACTAGGGAAACTCCAGAGTCTAGTGTTTTTATCTCTGTGGCTGAACTATTTATGCGGGAAAGTGAACACAAAATAGGTAACAGATGGTGCCTGTTTATGCTCACTATGGCAGTGGCTGTATGAAAGGTCATCTCATACTGAGAAGTCATGAATAATCACCTAGTGTTTTACTTTCTCTTTCCGTAGCACTGAAGACCTTAAAATTGTTCCATCAATATGGATACACAACTGTGGCTTGAGGTTTATGCCCTCTGTTTAATCCTGGTAAGGATTAAACTGGCAGCTCCCAATGCCAGCTGGTGGTAAACTATAGGAAAGAAAGGATGATGATACAGCAAGGTAGGGCAGTTCACCAGCACTATGCTCATTTTCCACGAGCAGGCCAGCAACACGGCACAAGTCAGGAGATCCGTACTGCCACTGCAGCATCAGGCCAAAGGCTTTGCTGACTCTTCCCAGGGCATGACCTGTAATCTATTAGAGTAGGTATTACCTGGCAATAAGCATGTGTGAAATTAGTTAATGTGATTTCACTAGGACTTATCCCTTGGACTGATAATTTGGCCAGTCTGAAAATGTCTTCATTCTCATGCATCTTTACATATTTTATACAATTTATTTATTTAATATTTTGAGAATTACTTTGCTTCTTTATTATTAAAAAAAAAAATTTTGCCTGGCTACTTGACAGAGAAGCATTTGTCTTAAAGAAAACAAATACCTCAGAAAAACAAGTGCCTTATTCTGTTAACCAATACCCCAGGCTCAATTAACTTTTATAACATGAAAGTTATTAAGTCCTGCATAACCTAGCTATGGAGAATAGAGGAGTGGGATGACTCAGGATTCGGCTCACCCTTTACCTACAGCAACTGAGAGTACTTGGCAGCTCCTTCCTAAAATGGAAATGAACTGGGACCATTTAGAGGCACACGGAAGAAATTAAATGCTTGGGATCATGATGAAGGCCATGAAAATTCTACCTGTGCTTCGGATATGGTTAATTTGAATTATATGATACAATTCAAATTAATCATAAGTTCAAAAGGCACTCTTAAATGCATCTCTGAATGAACCCAATTTTTAAACCTTCTACACCATTTTTGACACCAAGCTATTTGGGTTCACTATCTTAGAAATTTGCGTGACTATGATTAACAAATCTTAAAATGTCAACAGTATTAGGAGCCTGTAAATTTAGTATCTAAATAGACTAATGACTAAGAGATTTGCAAAACTAGGGATTTGGAGCTGTACTGTATTTTGTTTGCCTGTAAAGGGACAGTGAACTATTCCCCAACTAGCTTTTTACCAGATGCAAAGGTAGACATCACTTCTGTGCTGTGCTTGAGTATAAACATGGTGATCTGATCCAAGAGTAGTGCTTCACCCTTCTCCAACAAAAATATTACTTTTTCTGGCTGCAAAGTGAAATTCTTATTCGTCAACAAAGCAAATGGTACAATTTTACTCTCTAATTTCACTCTGTAAAATTTTTATTCTCTTTTCTTACAATTTAGTTTTATTCTAGTAATGTTTTCCCATGCTCTGAGAAGGATGGCTGATAGAATTTTGAGGTGGGCATGCATTGTGTAATTTAAAAACATAAGTATTTTATCTGTACTTCTAAGTGCTATTTATTTCCTCAAAGGTGCAGGGAAAGAATTTGGAGTGCATTTCCATCAGCGCTGGGAAGAGTAGAGTTATATATAGATATATCCTATATTTAAGACATAATATACCTCTTTATCAGCAGGCCAACAATGCACTTACATCATATGACTTGAAAAGTAATAAAATTTACATAATGACTTCTCCCAGCACAAATCTCCCCTCTTTTCCCTTTTGAGTTAATGGAGGTGAGAAGGAAAACTCACGCAGGATATTTACAAGTCAAGTTTTCAGAACTTTGGAAAATAATTTCTGTGGATATATCTCAGACTTCTAGTAATAATTTAGAAGACAAATGTAGTACAGAAGATATTAACTATGGATAAGTGCATTATACTATAATTAACTTTTTAAATAAAATTGGTAATTTGACCAATATTGCATGGAATAGTGCACATCTATAATATCTCTGACTACCCAGTCAGTATTTTTTGAAAGACATATATGGAAACATGCTATCTAAACCACAGTCCACTGCCCTAGAATGAAGCACACTACTCTGCATTGTTCTAGAGACAAAACTGAAGCAGACCATCTGTCTTATCTTTTAGGTTTTTACCTACACTGCCAAAATATTCTGGAAGTTACTTCACACTGTAGGATGCCATGTACGCTTTTTCATCACATAAGAAAACCAGAAAATAACTGAATAAACTGGTTGTCTAACATGCTGCTATTTTTGAGCCAGGACTGCAGGTCTCTGGCTTTAAATAATGAAAAGCAAAACAGGATGTAAAAAATAATTATAAAAAATGCTTGCAAACAGTAAGTTTAAACTGCAGGTTTGCATATACAAAGATGATTTTGCATATACATCAAAAATAATGGTCTTACATTCTTATCCATTATGTGAAACAGCTTCAGCTCTATATTATACCTATTTTTCATGTGAATTTACAGAAAGAAAACTTCAAATTTAAAGCTTAGCTTCAACTGTTCAGTATTCAGTATTCTTCCACTTTTTACTCCTTAATGTTTAAGCATTCTAAAGCTACTGTTTGATATCAAGACAAAACCCAAACATACACATTGTATAATGTATAGCCAGATGGTGTAATTTTGTGATTAATATTTAGATCTACATGCAGACATAGTAAATGTAAATTATCAGAAACAGGCAAATGGATTGAACTTTAATCTTCCCAATTTTCCTCACCAATCAAAACCACTTTGTGGCCTTACCATCCTCCCATAAAGCACCATTTTGTCAAAACAAAGTTAATCTGTATTTCCTCAGACTTAATAGCCACACTGGAACAAAGAGTTGAGTGATATTGGCAGACACATTTCAGAAGTGTGAAAGACCAATAACTCATGAATACCAAGTCTGTACTAACAGTTTTAATGAGTGCTTTAATGGTTTAATGGATGGCACTTTAATAGGATTTCTAGTATTTTCATTCTGAAAGCTTGCTTTCAATAAAGCTGTCATTAATAAAGAAGTGGATTTCTTCACAACATACCTGTGTAGTATAGGTGCTTTGTGCAGAAGAAATAAAAATATTTGTAATACTGTTACTTGCCTCTCATGCTTTGACAAATCTTTCAGCTAGTGTGCTCTAAACAAGTGTGATCTGTTAGTAGGAAAGGACTTCAGCAATATTTACTACCACAATGCACCATCCATAAAATAATTAATTGACTAATAACTATTAGTTATGATAACCAAATGGTAACCAGAATGTTTTGGTGGTAATCAAAGCTGAGGAATTTCAAACAATCCCCCTCCAGTAAACTACGTACCTGCTCACTGTGCAGCTTTCCTTTACACTGACTAAACAAGAGGCAAATGTTCCCTGATGTGGGTCTTCCAGGATTACATCCTGGTTCAGCACCAAGGAAGGAAGGAGTATGACAAAACATCACCCCTCTTGGTGTGAGCTGACATGTGCCTACCTGCCTTGGGACACTGCTCTTCTAAGGGTCACTATGGCAGCAAAGTAGAAGCCAGCAGTTTTAAGTTTCTGTGGAATGTGGGGACTGATGTACGCTGCACAACATTCACAAGCCAGGAAGAGGAAGGAAGCATGCCCTGTAAAGCAGTTTCAAGCACTGCAGGTGCAGTGTTTGTGGCTTGAATTAAATCACCAATGACTACTGCTTCACAGAGAAACCTAAGACCAGGTATGCAAAGTAGAATGAAAAAGAAAAATTGGCAACCCTGTCAACGCAAACAGACTCAGAACAACTGGGGAAGGTACACAGCACTATGCAGAGAAATGAATAGTTTGACCCTCTTTTACCAATGTCAGCAACTGTGAGGAGAATTTCATACCACAGCTGAAGAATCTATAATAGACTGCTATTGTATTATGCAGGAGACTTGCTAATAGTGTGAGATTTACATATTGCATTACCAAAATATGAATGCTAGATGCATGAACATTAATTCATGATCATGGCAATTTGTCAACTGAAATTATGTTTTTTTTAATTAAGATGGAGACTTTCCCATTTCACTGCAAAGGGTATAATTTTCAAGAAGATGGGGGGAAACCTCTACATATGGCTAAAACTTTTGAACTTGAATATGAGTTTGCATCCTGGTCCTAAAAACAGTTAAAAGTGCAGATGAGACGTTTTCTGTTAACTCTCAAAGGGAAGAGACCTAACTGTTCAAGAGTAGCAAGAAATACAAAAAGCTTTTTTCCAAAAGCTTTTGTAAATTTCCCTCAAGAAAAAAGAGGTATTTTCTTCACAGTATCAAGCTAATCTTCCCGTGACTAAATGAAATTATGCAAAACCTGATTCGAGCAGAATCAAACAAACTATATGAGCATACAACTAAAAAAAAAATTCAAGAGGAAGACAAGCATTATTTGAAAAGATCCTTGAAGGAGACTCTTTATTTCAACTAGCTGTAAAATCCCTAGTTTTTAAAAATGGATCGTATTGGTTTGTATTTCTTTACCATCAGTCTTACACATATTGTGTTTATTTCCTACCTGCAATTAAAACAGTTTAACCATGATATCATAACCAGTTTTAATGGAACTAATTTTGTGTTGAAAATTGGGGATTACAGTAAACTTCAGGTAGAAAATAAATATCAGAAGGAGACAAATACTTGAATAATGAAAAAAACTTGCTTTGTTTAAATATTCTTGTGGTTAAAGCAAGCTGCTGTTTTGTTTTATACAGTGTATGACATGCAGAGGTCTTATAAATGAAACTTTATAATTGTCTCACATGAGACACTATGCTACTTTAAATTTTAAACATACTTTTCATAATATTTTTAAAGCACCATCCACATTTTTATTTCAAGGAAAGAGTAAAAGAGTGAAATTCTTCATTGATTTTTCTCTATAAGCCTCTAAAATTATTGCAGATTAATATTTCTAAAAAGCTCCTGCAAAACTAAATTTTTATCTAGAACGATAGTTTATGCAACTTTTAAAGTTTATAAGTTTTACCAACTCAGTTTGTCCTTACATAATTTTTCTTGCTTCAAGTACACTACTTTTCTCTTTCCAGACATACTAGTTTTATTTTGGGCAAAATAAAACTGGTATTTATTACAGTATAGAATCATAGAATCATTAAGGTTGGAAAAGACCTCCAAGATCATTGAGTCCAACCTTTGACTGACCACCAGCACCCCAACCATGGCACTAAATGCCACACCCAGTTGTTTCTAGAACGCTTTGAGTCATGGCGAATCCACCACCTCCCTCCATTCCAACGCTTTCAGCAAAAAATTCCTCCTGATGTCCCACCTGAACCTCCCCGGCACAACTTGAGGCCATTTCCTCTTGTCCTGTCACTTGTTGCCTGAGAGAAAAGGCCACACCCCACCTGGCTACAACCTCCTTCCAGGTAGTTATGTGATTAACTAAACTATGTCTGTGAAATTCCTTGGCAAAAAACCATTCGGTATCAGTCCAAAACACTGCATCCCAATATGTAACACCAGCTTTCTTTTATTTGATTAATTACATAAGCATAAACAAATGCTGTTATCCCAGCGAAGCATTCACAGAAGAAAAGGAAGGAGATAATACCCCACTCTAAATCTTGACTAGCAGGACTTCAAATTCCTGCACTATGTCTTTAAAAGTCTCTACTATAGCTTTACTGCTGGCTTGGATACCACCCTAGGTGGAACTAAGCACCAAACAACTTAGGTGAATGCAAGTATACGTGCTATTAATAAGAAGACAACTTTTCATCGTTCACTGACTACACTAATTTTTTCCCAATAAATGGAGCAAATCCTCTAAAAGTAAAGTTTGAAAATCCCGACAAAAGATGTTTGTAATATTAGAAAGAGGAAGCCATTATAAGTAAAAATAACAAAACCTTTTTTTTTTGCTGAGAAAAAGATTGACTTTTCCATGAGTCAGCATTATCTACAATGATATAACAGTTAAGTGCAGCTGTTTCTTTGATAGAGATTAATTCAGTGGATTATCTGCTCTTCCTGGACTTCTAAAATGTATTATATTGATAGTAAGTTTTATATGTGCTTCTACTATACAAGAGTTACTGTGTTTTAGTATCCAGTGCTTATGTTGTTGCAGCTTGAGATACAAAAAGAGAAATATAACATATTTAGTAAACTGTGTTCCCATCACAAATTTTACCAACTGATTCTGAAAAGCTACAATCAAAAAAAAAAGTCAAAATGCATCTCCATGTTTTCCAATACTCAGTTTTAAAGCAAAAGACTGGCTGCAATTTAAAGAAAGAAACCTGATGAGAGAAAACACTAGATTATATATAACTTCTTGTAACCAGTATTAACCAGTGCATATATGCACATTCACAGTAAATCATGCAGTAATATATAGAGTCTCATAGTGTAAATTTTGTGTTGAAGTACAGAGATTCTCATGTAAAAATAGTATGAATCTGAATCCACTTCCTTAAGGGTGCAAAGCTCTAGGTACAGACCTCAGAAAATAAATGTTAAATTATTTTACACAAGTCTCAGAAATCTGCTTTGGAGGAATATATTTTCTGTTCTGACTTACAGGAGGAAATGACTTTACAAATACATCATAGAGTAGGCAGAACATTACTGGTTTTATTCAGTTTATCTCCATGACCACTTTTTATTTTTAAATTTTGAAGTCTCAGATAAGAAGGAGATACAATATAAAGGTCAGTATCTTATAAAAACAGATTTTTGCTTAGCAGCTGTCAAGACCATATGGACCCTTACGTTACATAAAAATCCCACTGAAATTGCTGAAGTCAGCAAAAGCTTCCCAATAATCAGCTGGGGTCCTGACTTTAAATCAGAGAACAGAAAAGAACTGTGTGACATTAATGATATGATATGTGTTGTTAACAGAGTAAACAAACATTTTTTTTAGGCTTGGGGATTGTGAGCTAACAAAAAATTAATGAAGGATTATGAAAAATTTTATTTTGAAGTAGAAATGAACCTCATTGAGGAGTCATAGCACTGTCTTGTGTTAACACTACAGAACCACTTTCTGCAACACATAAATTGTAAGTTTATTTGAATCTTGCCCCAGTAATAATCCTTGAGGCTTGGCCCATGTTGTCCCCTACAAGATGGTACTCAAGGTAAATTTGTGGGAAAAGTACAATGGAAGAAATCTCTATTGTTCTGAAGCTCTGTAAGAGCTGGGATAGGAGATGCCCTGAAGAAGACACTACGGAATCGTTTCTGAAGACTTGGAGAAGTGAGAACTTGTCCAGTTGATGACACTGAGCCTTAGAAAACATTATATAACTAGAAGCTGTTCTACACTGGAGAATATACTGTTTCGAAGAGACAGGGAAGTTGGTCTGTCTGAGGAAAAAATAGAAACAGGAAAGAAGTGATATCCTTCCACAAGGAAGGGGATGGAAGGGGAACAAGTATTCAGGCATTTATTAGAAAATTAAAAGGTGTGTTTGTGTGGTGAAACCAGTAATTCTTTTGAAGTGGCAACCAAAGTAGGGTGTGCTAAAAAATAATTAAAACATCCTTTTGAAATGGAGTGAACTTCCTGACAGAAGGAAGTAAAGTCAGAGTCTATCAGAAAACCATCAATATATAATTTACTTTATGGCATCACAAAATTATCACATACTGTATACAATCAATACACGTTTGAAGCATTTCATCCGTGCAATGCAAACAATTCCATAAAAAGTAAAGTAAAATAACTGACTGTCAGTGAGGAAAGGGCATTATTAAAAAAAAAATCATCAGTGGTAATTGATGAAAATTCTTTGCTTCTCTAAATAGGAATTAATTGGAGGATTTTGCTGGTAAAGGTCGGTAGTTTTGTGCTGCATGTTACACCTTGAACTTTTGAATATGTGAAGTATCTCTTTCCTTCTGTCTCACCAGTTCTAGCATTATCTGAAGTGATAATGACTGAACTGTTACCATCTGTACCTCTTTCTGCCTTGCAATCAGATTAAAAAAGATTGTTTAAGTGATGTTAGTGAGAACCGTTGCTGAAGTAGAAGGTCCCAATCCCTGACCACAAATATACCCACCACTTCCCGTTGCTGGCACTAGAGCTTAAGCAGACATGTGGTGAGCTAGCTCAGGGAACTGATCCAACTGAAAACAGCAAAGAAAAATAAAACAATTAGTTTTCAGCTGAATCTATTTCCTGAGATAATCCTTGAACAGCTGCACATCTGCTAGTGCCAGGACTGGCACGAGAGAGACAACAGGAATGCACAGCCAAGACACGGAGATGACTTACAGTGATCATCAGGCTGCAGCTTTAGTCCACTGCCTAGCCTAGACCATGAAACCAAATAGCAGTGCTTTTTCACTAATTCTATTTCAAAATGGATGAATCTTGGACTAGATGGAAATGAAGTGGTATCTCTACAGCTCTAATTTCAAAGATAAATGTTGAACCTTCTTGAGCAAAGCAATATGAATGAAGCTTGATGTTGACACACAGTTGTCCATACTCTAATCTTGAATGTCTGACCATTCTGCTCCAGATGGTATGTTTTGTAAAGATAAAAAAGTGGAAAAAAACCCCAAACAAATGAAGGAAAAAAAGAATGTGGAACTTGTCCTGTTTACACAGACTAGAGAAACTTCTGCAGGGACAGATGATGCTAAGAATTAAATAATTTAATGTCTCTTTCAATATTGGTTATAAATTATTAAAACTACACTCTCAAGATAATTTTAATTACTTAAGTAAGAAAGAGATAATACAAAATACCAAACTTTTTAAGTTCTATTGCAGCATAAGAAAACCATGTCACCTCCCCACCACATTCAAGATGTAGTACAGCTGAATTGTTTATTTGTATAGAAATAATACTTTATTATATTAGTCATTATAGTCATTACTTCTAAATTACTTGGAATTTTCTACACAGAAAAAAACAATTAATTTGCCCATAGTACAACAGGAAATGGTTTTAAAATTTGTACCAAATGTTATCTTTTATTATACTGAACATTCTGTGATATAAATTTCCCCTCCCGATTATTTATATGCTACAGTTTTAAAATACTTAAGAACAGAGGGTTTACACATAGAAAAATGAGAAGATTCTCCCACATTTTTTGTGTGACAGCAACAGTAAACAACAATCCTAAATTGTTCTTCAACAAATTTATGTTCAGGTATTGTTGAAACTATATTTTCCTTTTAATATTTAATGAGATTATTTTTTAAAGCAGTCTTAAGGACTTTCTAGTCCTTAATGCTAGTTCTTTATCATAGTACTTAGTAATAATTTTTAACATCTCTGTCAAGACTTTTAAAATACAAAGGAAATTAATAGGGTTTGCATGTACCCTGCAGTAACACGTTACTATGAAACTAAAATGTGAAAGTCATCTTGAGTGTTTTTTATTGCACTGCCAATGTCCATACAAACCTTCAAATGCAACTAATATGCGGTCCCTAAAAAAATAAGAGCAACACAGGCTTTTACTCCACCATGCTGAAAAAGTGTTGGAGGATTTTAAGCAAGGGTTAGTGACACAGAAGACCATAAAGAAAATACTGTACCAGTGATCCCTCTGGGAGCTGTTAATCCTTGGATCACTGACATGATCACCTATAGCTGATCCATAGCAGCACTTCTTTACTGATGGTTCAGTGTATACTTGATCCACATATTTTTGACATAGACAATATTTTGGCATTAAAGTAACAGCTATAATTTACCATCTTAATGGTAAATTAATGGATGGGTCCCTGTGTCTCTTTAGTCAAAAATTGCTCACCTGAGAGGCTGTTACCCTCCACCATGTCAATACCTATATACTCCATGGGTTACTGACAAGGTGGCTGGTAAATGATTATTGTCTTCCAGTTAAATTCTTTCATGTTCTTCTAGACCATCATTCACAATTTATCAAAGTGGTATTATTGACAGGAGGAAAATACAATGTCCTGAAACTGCTACACTAGAAGAGACACCAAGCACTTGCAAACCCTTTTTTCTCATGTAAAAAATTAAAGCAGTGGACTGAACCTTTTTTGGAGCTTTTGCTGTATGTGTTCTGTCAACATTATACAGGAGGTTTTTAAAATAATCTAAGGATTTTTAAACTGCAGGAAAGAGAGATGATTGTGTATATTAAAACAAGTCTATGCTATATCATTCACATATTACTTCAATTATGTGTTCATGGAATCTGCCTGACATGTAGTATCCTTCTATAAAGAGAACAGGATTTTATGAGCAAAAGAGACACCCCACCAATGCAGTCATTTTACACCATTTTTTATCATGGTTTTAATATCATACAAACCTGGCACCATATCAGAGAGTAGTCTTGGGAAACAGCAAGCATGACATTTAAATTTTAAATAATAAAGAAGTGGGGAAAATTACCTCATACTCCTGTGAGAACTTCAAATTGTCATTTGCTTTCAGTCTTTCAATATGATCTGCAAGTTCCAAGATAGGTATTGGGGGATGACTGGCCATACCTGTTGAACAAGAAAGAAGAACAAAATTTAAAATAAACTACAGTGATGGCATTGCTCTAAAATTTAGAAAATGCAGTAGTTAGAATGTCTATAAATGTGTAAGTAGTAAAGATGTCATATGTGAGAGAAGCAGGCAAATAGTTTGGTTACTCAAAGCAGGACATGCTCTGCATAGATGAGCTCTGAAGCCAAATTAAAAGAAGTCACCAAACATATTCCCAAAGCTAACATTCCTAGTGTAGAGAAAACAGCTACTGTCATATGAGTCAATGAAGTTTAGCTAGGCATGGAAAAATGAAACAGTTAGACCTGGTGTTGACCTCTGCTTTGAGTAATGACTCTTAATGTCATTTCAAACTCCTTCCACTGCAATGCATGAAATGAAAACTCTATTGAATTAGATGAGGAAATGTGAACTGAGAAACAGACACTGAAAGAGCCCTAAAGGGGAAACAATAGTATTTTGACAGAAAACAAAGTGACTTATGCATAATCAAGAAAAACAAACTTGAATAATGAAGGTTACCAGGGTAACCAGAGACACCTGAACCTGCAAAGGAAATGGTAAAAAAAAAATCTAAACCAACATAAAAATAACTTATAAAATAAAATAAAGGATAAAATAATGAAATGGAAAGATTGAAGATTATTATTATTGATGATGATGATGATGATGATGATAATAATAATAATAATAATAATAATAATAATAATGCATTAAGGTATAGAAGACTGTGTACTCTAAATTAGAAATACTTAAGTATTTTACAGAATTCTGAGGTGACTGACATGCAGCTGTGAATGACTAGAACAACATGCATCACTGCTTTAAGACAACAGTCACTGAAGACAACATTGGACGTAAGACAATTAGAACTTCAAAAATGTTTTCACTAGTAGCAGATTGTAGAGGCAGGGGTTGTACAGTTTGGCTGGACTCACATGCTGACTGCACTAGTACCTTAAAATATGCTTAATCTGAAACCCCGTTTATCAACCCCTAAAAGTACCTACAATCTACTTCAGGTGTAAACATCTTTGTCCACTGGTGAAGATACTTAGTGAAAAATAAGAGCTTGGAATTGGAAGTACAGATGGGTGTGTAAGGGGGTACAGGGACAGCAAGGCAAAAAAAAAAAAAAAAGACAGAAAAGATGTGGGGTCAACTAGAACAATCTGCCAGCTTAAGATTTGACAGGCAAATTTTTGTGAACATATTTATTTCAAGCTATTAGTCTTCACGAGCTTTCTGCAAAATGTGTACATTCTTCTCTTCATATTTTATACTATCACACCTAAAATTAAAGTGAGGTTTCAATAGTTTAGGGAAGAAATCAGAGCTGGCAAGGAAAAGTTAAGCTAGTGAACCCCAGGATCTCTTGAAATTACAAAGGGAGAACACTGATGACTCAAGGGGGCTCAAGCTGGAAGGCGTGTTGCACAATGCAGTTTGCTTTGTCACCGTGGCTTTCAAGAGCATGCCTAAGACAGTTGACTTGCATCTCCTTTAAACATAGCTGAAAATGACCATGTGGCTACAACACAGTCACACTACAGTATGTGTTTTAATTCTTTTAATTCTTCTAATTTTGTTTTTAATTCTTGTTTTCTTTTGGATTCTTTGACACTTCAAGCATCATAATAGACTCCAAAATAATGTCCAGCAGCACTGGCCCTAATTTTTCTGACCCTGTATATATGTTTTAGGGAATCTTCATAGCACATCTGTGATGGTAAGACATTAAGGCAAGTTTTCAGCCAACTAACAAAGCAAATATTCAGATCAGTGGGGAGATTCCTTAAAAATTTCAATTAAAAAAATTAGTCTCTAAGTACTAATTTATTTACTGCAGCTCTGCTTCTCTCCCATTTTCTTACAAATTTCACTTAGGACTTGGCTACTCTCAAAATGAGTGTGGGTGACAGTCATCTAATAATTAGACGGATTGATCCAGATCAAGCACCCCTATGGAAAATATGTGGGTGAAAAGGCACAAGAGAACTCTAGATTGATCCAGAAATGGAGGTGGACTGATGTACATCTAAAACAGTGCTTGAACAGAGAAAATAATAGAGACAAAGATGTTTAGACCTTTTCGAGCGAATCGTGGGAGAGAGTTATTATCATATAAGGACTGAGTGGTAGTTTGGCTAGAGAGGGAGGACACAGAGCCAATCAGGGAGGCGTAGGGGACTGAATTACTGCTCAAAGCTGTAAAAAGTAAAAGCCAATCGGAAATGGGAAACAAATTAGTAACAGCAGTAGACCATCATAATCAATCATCTTGTACATACAGGCACTTCAGACATGCACAAAACAGCGTCTGGTAGCTCAACTGAGATATTTAAAGGTGCAGTTACCCTACTGTAAATATAAAGGTCATAAACCCAGTGAGTATGAGACTCACTCACCACACAATGAACCTAACTGAATCACCAGCATCATGAACACAAATCATAATAATTCACTTACTGTGAAGGAATATTTTTCTAAAGATGCTGAACACCCATTATTTTTTAAAATTATTTTTATTTATACGCTTCTCTATATGACATTTGACATTTCCAAGGGGATATTTCACATTAAACACTTTGTGCAAAAAAGAAATTTGAAGGTAAATATTTCTAAGGCAAAAAGAGGAACTACTTACAACCTCAGAAACTGACAAATTTTAACTGCGTTTAAACCTTTCCTCTATGTCTCATTTTCAGCAATTACACTTTGAATAACTTTCCTCAAACAGTATTTGGCAGTTAACTTACAAAGTAATTGCATTTGTTCTATTTTCATACTTTAAATACATAAAATGGGCTCTACTGATACGATAGAAGTAGCTATTTTTTAAAAGAACTGCTGGAGGGCTTTTGTTATGTAATCACTCTGTGAATCATAACAGAATATGCTATGAATAAACATCCTAAGATGTCATCACACCTCATGCAAAAGCATGAGGCTTCAATTGAGCAGGTGTTGAACTTGACTCAAAAGATCCCAGATAAAATACAACTAAACTCACTTCTTTTTGTGGTTACAAATAAGAAAATACACTTATTTGATGACACACTCCCACACCAATTAACACATGTCATGACAACACAAAAACTTAAAGACAAAATACAGCTAAATTACAACAGATCCTGTGACATGCTAAAAAGTCAAAAGAAATACCATGCTGAAAACATGCTTTCAAATTCTCTTTTAAACAGGGTATCTCTTTTTTTTTTAAAAAAAAGAAGAGATAAAAACACTTGAAAAAAAAAAAAGAAAACCCCCAAAACCACCACATGCAAAACACATTTAAAATTGTACCCATTAAAAATATTTATTTGTAGATTTGGTAGAAGATTGCCAAATGTAATTGATCTTATGCAGCCTAGTAGAAATCCTTTTACATTAATCAAATAACAATGTATGGTTTGATTACTGTGTAGAATTATCCTCTAGTTAATCTGTGGTAAATACATGACTAAGGAACATGAAATATTATTTGTGCCATAGTTTCAAGGAAAAAGCTAAGAGAGCAAGGTCAGAAATCATCTGCATATTAACAGACATTAAACCTGTTAATTATATTCCTTTATCGCAGCTAATCAAGTGGGTGTTTTAGGCTTGTCATTAGTGCGTTAAATTAGGATTTTGTTTGTTGTCAGGGTTTTATGATAAAGCCTTTTGGAAACATTTATGAAACACACATTTATTTACCAATTTGGAACTGTAGGTTGACATACCCACAATAAACAAGAGCAAAGTTAGAACTTAAAGAGCAAATCTGATATCATACAGACTATAATCTACATGAAGTGAAAATGTGACACGTGATTGTCACATAATTTCTTTAGGAAATGAGTGGTAACTTAGGTCCACATTGAATTAATTGTCTGTGACTTTACAAACTCCTCATTTTTGTTTAATAATACAGAACACTCTTTTGCATACCAATCTATGTTGATTAAGATACCCCTTTATAGAAAAAGGAAGGAATCAGTAACAGTGTTACTGTTGAATCAGTGGGTGTTGAGACTTATTCTTATCAAACAGATAGAAAAAAATACCTACTTTAAATTCTGACATGGAAAACAGAAAAAAGTAAGGATGACCCTGATTCAGTAGAAATTCAGCCTTCATGAAAATTTATGAAGAATGCCTTTAGTACACGACAAAAAAATTACTGTTACTTTAAAATTTCATTTTCACAGAGCCAGAGCTAGGCCAGAGCATGAAATTACAAAGACAAATTTACAAGACAATCTCTAGAGAAATATATCATTCTGCAACAGCTATTCTAAAATAATTGCAAATGCATATATTATATTGCAAAATTATGCCACTTTTATTCCAGAATATTTTATGTTCTTCAAAACTTGATCCATTATTCTGGAATAAAAACAGTTTATCTTTTTCTGCAACGAAGACTGAGCTTTAATAAGGAGCCTTAGGATCTACATAGCGTCACAGTAGAAGCACCACCTCTGAGTGATGTGTAGAAGTCACCTATAGTGAGAAAATAGGAAACCTAATTTTCAGATCCTGATCTAAAAATGTCAAATACAATAAGATGTCACAAAAACTATGGTCTAAAATGCAGGGGGGAAAAAAGAGATAAATCTTGTGAAGAGAAGACTTTTCAACCTCATTTCCTAGCTAAGCCGATCCTGGGTTCCTCCAGGTTTCAAAACGAAGCAGGATATGAGGGAAGTGCTGTTTGCATTGGAAGCTCTACCTCCCTTAGGTGCCTGGATCCTCCATATGAGACATGTTCATACGAAGAGCTGTATGTATGATGGCTCACTATGAGAAAGCATTTTAGTCTGTTTTTGCCATAGAGACAAAGCACAGTACTTCCTTCAGCATTGTCATGTTTCTCATAAACAGATGTTGAGTGGATAAACTGTGCAAAGACATTTCTGCTGTCTTGCAAAGCAGGTAGCTAAATCCAGACATCACTTTTTCCACTTTTTTTTTTTTTTAATTTGCACCCTTTTCCTCTGAACATGTTTAATACTTTTTCTGCTTCATCACAGAAATAAGTTTGTGGAAGTTCCTTAGCAACTCAGGGAATAAGTGAGCACTTATCTAATTAAAAAAAAAAAAGTCTTTAACTTAGAGCTGTAATAACTCTATTTATTTTTCTTGTATTTAAAAGCATCTTATTTAGTTCATAAGATATAATGAGATAATTGTTTAATTGGCACCCAATTACAAAAATTACTTATAAGTGTGACATATTTTATAGTTAAATGAGGATAAAAAATCAGCCACTTTTGAGGCATGACTCAATTTATTTCTCTGGCTGATTGGCAGATTGAAGTCTGCCTGATTCTTGGATCTCTCAGAAACCACTCAAACTACTTAAATTCAGCTATTTTTCCTCTGCACAACTGGGCTGCTTTATTTGATGAAACCTTTTGTGAGGCTTAATTATTACCCCTTTTTACCTTAACTCTCCCATGTGGCATAGAGACCTCTAAAATTTGTGCACCAGGTTAATGATTTTAATTCTGTGTTTCATAGGCCACTTGTAGAAAGGTAAGGATGTGATAGACTTTTCTTCCAGCTATGGAAGAATAACAGACTTCAAAATGAAATCCTACTGAGAGATTGGGTATTTTCATGTTTACTCAAAGAGAACTTGGCACTGCTGTGACCCACTCACTGGCATATGGGCTTATCTAACACATACACATTTTTGGATAACACACATGGACCTGGGATCTTGTTCTCAGATACAGAACTGTGGGCTATTCCAAATGTCAAGGCAAAGTGTGAAATTTATCTATGGAGTTACTCCATCCAATGAGGAGGGAAGCCAGAAATAAATTTGAGACTTTCTAAACAAGGTAAGATAGGAAACTCTTTAGGTTAGAGCTCTTTAGATCTCTTTAGATTATTGAAAACTGTAGACAATAAAAAGTGAAACGAAAGCACGACATTTCCTGTGCTGGTAGTTTAGACTGTAGAATTTTATAACATCCTCATGCTGAATTGAAAATCTTATTACAAATACAACATAATTGTACCAAAATGAATCTCTAAATATCACCAAAGATAAAATATTGCTTTCTCATATTTTGTGTCAAAAATCTGTACCTAATCTTCTGTATTGGGAGTAATTTAACATTGTGGTTAGAAATTCAGATTTACCCCAAGGACTTAGATTTAAAATTATTGTGATATCTGTGTCTCATCATGTCTTTCCTTAAAGAAAAATGCCTGATTGATAGCATTTTTGGGATGTGGCTGTTTAGAAATCTTTTAAAATTTATGACAATTCATAATTTTATAGGAGTCTCATTCACCTCTCCAAGTGAAAACTGCCAGTCCAGATATGCCAATGTAATTTAGAATTCTTTTCTCTAACACTTCTGTACATTATGGATTCATTCAAAAATTTTCCTCTCCCACTGGAAGCTGGTCTGCCTGGAAATCTCCAAGCAAACCGTGGATGCTTTCATAATCCAAAGAAATAAATCATTAGAATAACAACTATGTCAAATCATCTACCTTGATGCACTTGTGCTGAAAGCAAATTCAGCACTCTGTCCTTTGTTTTATCTGTAGGCATTGTTGAGAAAGGTCTCATTTTATGAGATTTCCCAGTAAAAGGAGCTGAACACATAGCCACATCAGCCCTACCTCCTTCCCTCAGTTGCCTCCTTTGCAGTTACTCTCTATCTAGTTCTGCTACTTTGCACAAAATAAAACCCATACATTTGAAAGTGAAAGAACAACAAACCCAACAAAGCTGATATCCTGAATGTATAGCCTTTCTGTAGTTTCTCTACGTTCATCTTAAAACATTTTACTGTATGTTATTTGATGCGGTGTTGCTGATCGGGAGATGGATAAATATCCCAGTAGGATCTAAACACCTAAGTTAAATTTAGTCAGATTTTAATGACATGTTAATTTAAGTTAAGTTTAGTTTAGTTTAGTTAGTTACAATTTAAGTTAATTTGAGCTAAGTGAAATTCTGCTTTTACTTACAAAAGAACTGTACCTTGATTCCACTGTGACTGTCTACACATTAAAAACATAGTAATTAGCAAGTGTAACAGAGTAAGACAAATCTACTGCAGTAAGATTTTTCTCCTTGATATTTGGGTGTATGCTGAGTAGTCTAATGGCCTGACCTGTGTCTAGTGATCTGAAGAGGTACAATAATAAGAAAAAACCCCCATTTGATGTACTGTATTTTTAATAGTAATGGTAATACTCCAGTCTGTGAAAAGGATTATAGCAAAGGAGTTCCTGGTAGAAACGGATTGCAGATGTTCTGCTCAAATAGCTTTACAGAAAACTGCAAACTTCACAGATAAACTATAGCCCTACAAGAAAAAGTAC
The DNA here is from genome assembly GCA_013396995.1 of Dicaeum eximium. Lineage (NCBI taxonomy): Eukaryota > Metazoa > Chordata > Aves > Passeriformes > Dicaeidae > Dicaeum > Dicaeum eximium. The sequence goes on along the minus strand of VWZP01005262.1, from coordinate 677,457 downwards.
ACCTTAAATCCTCTCCAGTTCTTTTCAGATCAATGAGGTGGAATTACAGTGTCTACAATTGCCACAAATTCTGCCATTTCTTAATAACTTTACCTTCTCAGCGTAAATTAAAAATTAATTACAATGAATTAATTTTATATGTTAGCACTTGGCAGCAGGGTTTTTTCCCTCATGTTTCATTTTAATTATGATGAATACTAAATAGATAGGTAAGATTATGCATCTAAATAAACAGAATGCAGAAAATTAGGCTTATGTATCTAGTTATTATTCCATTATTTATTGGATGAAGAGGGAAACATAGTGACGATTGATGAGGTAAAGGCTGAGGTAATTAATGCCTTCTTTGCCTAAATTTTTAATAGCAATATTAACTGTTGTGTGGGTATCCAGCCCCCTGAGCTGGAAGACAATGATGGGCAGCAGAATTAAGTCTCCCTAATCCTGGAAAAAATGGTCAGCAACCTGCTAGACCACTTAGACATGCACAACTGTGTGAGACTGGGATACACCTAAAGGTAGCAAGGGAGTTGGTTGAAGTACTCACTGAGCCTCCTTCCCTCGTGTACCTGCAGTCCTGCCTAACAGGGAATGTTCTTGTTCACTGGAGGTATTGAAACAGGACACGCATCCATCAACAAGAAGGGCAGGAAGGAGGATCCAGGAAACTACAGGCCCATCAGTCTGGCCTTGAGGCTGGGGAAGGGCATTGAGCAGATCATCCTGACATTCTCGCTTTTATCAGCAATTGTGTGGCCAGCAGGACCAGGGCAGGGATTGTCCCCCTGTACCCAGCACTGGTGAGGCTGTACCTTGAATCCTGTGCTCACTTTTGGGTCCCTCACTCCAAGAAAGACATTGGGGTGCTGGAGAATGACCAGAGAAGGGCAGTGGAGCTGGTGAAGTGTCTGGAGCACAAGTCCTGTGAAAAGCAGCTGAGGAAGCTGGGGTGTTTAGCCTGGAGAAAAGGAGGCTGAGAGGAGATCCTGTGCTCTCTACAACTGCCTGAAAGAAGCTGGGGGCAAGGGGGGCCAGTCTCTTTTTCCAAGGTAACAAGTGATACAGGAAGAGAAAATGGCCTCAAGGTATGCTGGGGAGGCTCAGATTAGACATTAGGAAAAAAATCCAAAATTCTTCATGATGAAAGGGTCATCAGGCATTAGAACAGGCTACCCAGGAAAGCGGTGGAACCACTGGCCCTGGAGTGCTCAGAAAACATGAGGGTGTTGCATGTCAGGACATGGTTTATTGTTGAACATAAGGTGCTTGGTTAATGGTTGAGATCTTTTCCAAACAAAACAATTCAGTGATTCTAGTAAGCCATATACTCTACTCAGTATACAACTGTATACAAGCAATTGCTTGTTTTAGGTGTCAGCTAGACTTCAAGAACAGTATTTTTTCTTCTCATGTTTCAAAGATTTGTATGTATATTTCTTTCACTGTAAAACCCTTTAAAGCTTTTACAAAAGTGCTGAGAAATAGATGAAAATGTTACCCAGAAACAATGAGCCACCACTGAAATTGTAGCCTCAGAAGGACAGTGAATAAAACCTTTCAATTATTTGCATTTACTGTACTTAAGTTCCTATGGTAGACAGGACCCAGAGCATGTCAAGAAGATTCCCACACTAAGATGAAATTAAATTAGAAGATATGCTCCTGAAACACACCAGATTTGTCTCAGCTGCTAGGAGCAGTGTACTGGAACAGACTGAAAAAGCAAGGCTGGAGCAAAACGCAAGCCTCCAGACTCTTCCCTTTCTGCTTCTGCCACGTGTATGAAGTATGGGTCTTTAGCCACATTCATTACTCTGCCTGCAGATACACTCCTTCTGGGGCATCATCATCTCAATGCAGTCATTGTTTAGAAGATCAGGAATGAGATTTGCATGTTCACTTAACCCTTTAATAGTATTTATCACATCAACTTCAGCAGCTAATTCTCAGCATCTTAAGCACTTAATTTCCTGCTTTTATGAGCTTGAATTCACTACCTTTTTTACTTAATGTACTAAGATTGACAAAAACACGAGGTTCATGAAGATTCAGCACCTAATTAGCATCAGACTCCATGCAAACATATTGTAGCAGAAAACAAATCTAGTGGGACATAATCAAAACAAAGCCAATTTAAGTAAAAATTGACTCCTGCAAAGATGGTAAAAATACTATTTTAAATATTTCTCTCTTGGTGCTTCTTGACTATCAGACTAAACAGCTTTAAGAAAACAATGATTAATGAAAAAAGATTTAATAAAGTATTTAAGAGTGTATTCCTTCGGACCTCAAAACTACTGGCATATTAATATCCGCCTTGACCATAACATACAGCCTTATTTTCAACATCAAGACCACTTATCTAGTTATGTATTTCTCTTCTGTATTGTATATTTGCAAACCAGTGGAACTCACAATGATGTTATTACCTGATAATGCAGTAGATAAAAGGGAAGCTTATTTACAAAGATGTGCCCATAAAATATCATTAATAAACAGAGGGATGGATGTACATTTCCCAGTAATATTTTCTAGCATTGTTAGGTTTAAGTTGGAATTTTAGCAGATAAAACACAGCCATACAGCATATGTGTCTCTGGGCTCTTTTTTACAAAACTTCAAATCTTTTTTCAAAAAGTGTTTTCTTTTAAATAAAGAAATTACTTAATTATTTCAAAACTGAACAAAGAAATACATTTTGCAGCAAAAACCAAAAAACACCCCCAAACCCTCGATCAAAATACATATTTTCAAACAACCAATCTTTCTTTTCTGCAATAGCTCCGTAACCAGCCTGTGATCCCAGAGGTCTCAGTGAGTTATTATTTCTCTTACCCGGAGTTTGAAAGTTAAGGCGTCGCAGCTCCACTGGATCTGTGGGGTGGTGAGAGGGGACCTCCTTGCTGTTGGGTATGCTGCTCTTTCTAGAATCAGATTCAGCCCTCTTCCTGCATGGAGAAGGTGAATACACATAAACAGAAGACAGACATGTTAGCTTCACAGAGGGGCCTGAATGTTTAGCATTATATTCTGAAGGCAAGATGTTTATTTCTGAATAGTATTTGATGCAGTGCAAAGGTAATATAACTATGCGTGGTGGGTAGGGTATCTACAATTTGCAGTGGTAAAATGGTCAGAGAGAAAATAGCTGCATTCTGCCCTCAATTAATCTTCCAGAACATCCTTCTGGTCATCCTATTTACTCTTGTAACATTAATTGTATAAAAATTCAGACAATTCTCCTATTTTAAATGCTATCTAGCTATACCTTTATAAAAAAGCAGCCAACACTCGGATAACCATCCCAAGTTATTGTCATTAAATATTTCTTATTTTATACACAGAGCTCTGTATTGCTATAAAAAATAACTTGAATACTTTTGGTAGTTTTAATATGAGAAAGAGCAGTACAGAAGACATCTATTAGAGAAGACATCTATTCTTTTCACTTTCTAGGACATAAGAATTTGCTGTTTCCTCTCATCTCTGTAAGAGCTGAAATACACAATCTTCATATGTCTTATCACGTCTACATATATTCAAGGCTTAGATCTGTATGAATATTTCTAATCAAATTAAGACTTTCACTTCAAAGGAAGGAAAACAAAACAAAAAAGTTGACAGAATGAAAGAGAAAAAAGAGAAAGAAAGCTGTCTGCATTTCCTTTCTCTAGAGAGAAGCAGAATCCATTTGTGTTCTCACTGACATTTTTGTTAAAGCTGACTCTTATTATCTGTAAAACATGGAGAACCATGTTACATGGAGAGTAGCTACCACTCTGCATTTTTATACAGACAGTGAAATCTTTCTTCACTAGTTATCTGTCGAGTCCTGAATGAAAACACAATGTGGCTGATATTTTTTATGTAATATAAAAGAAGAAGCAAACAGAGGAAGAGTTATGTTGTGAAAACAGAACTGAGAATATTTTAAGGGTAAGGATAGCATAATGTTTTCCACGTGCCCAATATTTACATTAACATAACACTTTCTTTTTCCTCATTGACTCACAATGTGACAATGATAAATCTATTATTATTCCAGTCAATTTCTTGCTGCTCTTGAAATAATGAAGACCAGCTGACATATAGTGACATTTCAAAAGTTATGCAGGAAAGTTAAACACCAAGACTATTCCTGAATTTTTGAAAGTCACTACTCCTATGGTTTCTTTGTGAAAAAAAAAAATAAAAAAGGTTTTACTGTAAAAACTCTCCACCTGTTCTCCAGCAAATACCTTAACATATGTATTAACTTCTCTTTAGTGAAGCAATAAAAATTAAATCTGATTATTCTGTTTTTAGTATTTTTAAAACAAAATTAGTATGGGTAAACTCATTTGAGATTCCTTTATTTTAATTTTGACTATTCCAAACTCCTGTCACAGCTGCACTATGCCCTAGCGCTCTTTCTTCTCTGAGAAAGATGTATGATGTAGCTTTCAAAAAGTCTTTCACCCTGTGTTTTCTTCTCTTTAAGTCTAGGAGTCTTAAGTCTCCTTAAGTTTCTGGAACTGTCCAGGGACAAGCTTAATTTAACTTTTTTCCACTTGAACGTTACTAGCAGGCTGCAATTTCATATTAATCTAATAAAACCACCAAAATCTCTTCTAATCATGTATCTGAATATTTTGAATACTTAAAGAATAACAGAATGGTTTATTATATATTATTAATTGGAGGAATATTCTTGGTTTTTTTTTAATTTCTCCAGCCTGTAGAACACATCTCAATTCTTCTAGATTATGCAATGATTCTGTGATAGGTGAGGGAAAAAATTCCAGAAAGGACAAATGATACCACTGTATCATTTTCACTTGTAGAACTGTAAGTCAGTGTTGAGTCATGTATATGGGACATTACAAAGATTCAGAGCAGCTAATGCCTCAACTACAACCATGGATTCCTTCAAGAACTTTGATTATTGTGTACAACCACTGCTTGCATGTCACTAAAACACAAATAAAATCGTATAAGCATTGTCGAGCTCTGCTATCTCTTGAAAATTTACCCCATGGAGACACAAAAAAACCTCAGTGAAGCTTTGCTGCTTGTATTACATTACTTTTCAGTGCTGTAAATAACATTGCAAATCTTCCAGTTGCCCTCATATTGATAGATTACTGCCTACATTCACTTAAGACTGACAGATGCTTTGTCTTAGATCATTATCATGATGGCTTTTTTTCCTCTTTTGTCTCCTTTTCTGTATTAAATGAAGAGTGATTATTTTTCACTTCTCACCTGTCAGGTTTACTGCTCCATTTTAATGCAGCAAGGAGGGAAGAAAAGGTGAAATGTTAGTTGACCAGCAGCACAGAGAATAATCATGAAATTAGGAGATACAAGAAAATTTGATTTGCAGTAAAGATATGTAACTAAACCAAACTAAGAAATGATAGCTCATCAAAATATTAAATGCTTGGAAATCATAGAATTAATGGAGGACCCAAAGGTCATGTCCAAATCTTCTGTTGAAAAATACACCTCTTTTAAACACTATCTACTAAGAAATAAGGCTTCAAATTTTAGCCGGTGAGGTAATGGATAATGGGTGTTTAATTTGAGCCACAAAAGTATTGCTAACATTACATGGAAAAATTACTTCTCACTAAGATGTAGCTCTGTCTTACTTTCTAGAGAGAAGAGAGATGAGAGGAGGAAAGAGGAAAAATGGAAGTGGGGGGAAGACTAGAATGGGAAGGAGAGAAAGGGAGAAGAGGAAGAAAAAAGGAAGTGATCACCAAGGTTAAATATAGGAGACATGTAAGGCCTGTACTAAATTTAAAAAACTAATAAAAAGAAAGGAAAATTTCTAAAACTATTTTATCAAGGTAATAAAGTAACAAGAAATTTTTAACAGTAGCCTGTTAGGTACTGTTCCCTGAAAGCAAGGGAACCATAAATCTTTATCCAATGAAGTATTACACACCATTTCAGATTTAGAATGAATGCCATGTACTAGAGGTCTACGGTGATCTGTATAGATCTGTACTGATCTATGATCTATAAAGTTTAGGTAAACAGGAAAAATAATTTATAATCTCTCACCAACAAGTTCTATTATACACACACACTATAACTACACTGTCTATCTTCCTCTGTGTTGATCATAATAAACACGGGTTCTAAAAACATTTTAACAGCTTGTATTCTACAATGACCAGATTACACACATTATGAGAAAGGCTTTAAAATTCTTCATCATCAATTAAGATTTTCCATTTTCCTGTTTTGCATTTTTGTGCTTTTTTATTTTTTTTTTTTTTTAACGTATGGGATTATTTTTCCTCTAAGAAGTATAATTCTTCTTATAGCTCAAGATTCAGCAGGGGGCCAGCAGTTCAAAGGAGGTGATTCAGCCTCTCTACTCCACCTTGGTGAGACCCCCACCTGGAGTGCTGCATCCAGTATTGGGGTCGTCAGTGCAAAAAGACGTGGATCTGTTGGAGTAGATCCGGAAAAGGGCCACAAAAATTATCAGGGGGATGGAACAGGAAAGGCTGACAGAACTGGGATTGTTCAGCCTGGACAACAGAAGGCTCTGGGAGACTTTCTTGCATCCTTCTGGTATTTAAAGGGACTTATAGACAGATGGGGACAGGCTTTTATAGTAGCCCATNCCCACCTGGAGTGCTGCATCCAGTATTGGGGTCGTCAGTGCAAAAAGACGTGGATCTGTTGGAGTAGATCCGGAAAAGGGCCACAAAAATTATCAGGGGGATGGAACAGGAAAGGCTGACAGAACTGGGATTGTTCAGCCTGGACAACAGAAGGCTCTGGGAGACTTTCTTGCATCCTTCTGGTATTTAAAGGGACTTATAGACAGATGGGGACAGGCTTTTATAGTAGCCCATAATGACAGGACAAGGGGTAATGGTTTCAAAGTGAAAAATGGTAGATTCAGACTAGCCAGAAGAAAGAATTTTTTATTATGAAGGCTACGAAGCTCTAATTAATTAGATTCCCTAGAGAGGTGGTGGATGCCTTATCCCTGGACACTTTCAAGGCCTGTGGATGGGGCTCTGAGAAAACTGTCCTAGCTGAAAATGTCCCTGCTTATCCAAGGGGGTTGGACTAGGTGATCTTTAAAGGTGCCTTCAACCCAAACTAATCAATTATACTATGCTTCAGAGTGCCAGAGCTACTCTGTTCAAAAGATTTAAGTTTAGGCTAGAGTCTTCTGAACCAAATCAAAAAGCCGCACTTCATAAAAGCGAACAATACAAAGACTGTCAAGATGGCTTTAACTTCTCTCCCTTAGGAATGGAAAGATCTAGAATGAGGAACCTTTTGCTCTTCATCAGTGGAAAACTGAAATTAGGGAATTTCTGATTTCTTAAAAACTACAAAAAGGAATATCCACAAAAAATAATTTGTTAGGTAAAAAGAAGAAAATTAAACTGAAAACTCGAGAAAGAGATGACAGGATGCTTCATGGGGAAATTCAATCTTCTCTCTAGTTTGTCCATTTCTGAGAAACACCACACAATTTCTAGAGAATTTTCTAATTTCTTTAACATTCACTAAATACGTTGCTAATCAACCAAATCCTATGTAATTGAACATGTATCAAACACATAAAATATATGTAAACTGTGACTCAAGCAGACCTCCTAATGGTTAGGCATTTCTTCTAGGACATACACCATCTATCTATCTATCTATCTATCTATCTATCTATCTATCTATCTACATTTACTTTTGTTTGAGATTTTGGATACAAATCCTACTATGCTGAATGAGATACCCCATCTTTGAACAAAGAAAAGTTATTTTCTTCTCAACAAGAAAACGGCCAAAAAGGAAATGAGATTTATCTAATTTACTTGGATCTCTTGATTTGATTGTTTATAAAGTGTAACAGATGGAATGATCTCCTCTAAAATAGGTGTCTCCCTTTACTATGACTGCAGGGTGGTTTCACTGCTGCAAGGACAGAGAACACTGAACTGATTAATGGTCAAGTCAGTTCCATTTGCCAGGACACAGTAACTCAAGAAAAAATAGTTTTAACTGTGAGAATAGTTGAATATGGGGACAAATTGCCCAGAAATTTCATTGAGTTTCCATTCTCAGCTATACAAAACTTGCCTGGATGTGCCTCTGAGCAAACTGCTGCAGGTGGCCATGCTCTGAACAGGGCTGGGATGAGGCACACTCCAGAGGTATGGCCCTTTGATTCTGTGAACCTGTCAGTTCTTCTGCATACAGTACATTAATTGGCCTCATCTGTGTTAGCTATTATATCAATAGTATGCCCAATGACAAGAAAAGGTATTCTTCAGTATTATTCTCATCTACTACTACTGCTTACTAAGCTGCAATGACCTTTGGCTATATTCTAATATGTGATCCAAAAACCTGTCCATGAAATATCTTTGCTTTCAGATTTTAAGAAAAGTAAATGCAGAGGCAATAACCTTCTTACAACTTAACAACAAATAATAAAGAGTTCAAACACGTATTCTTTGTCTTTGGAACAGTAAAATATACTTAAAACCAACCCATGCAAATTGTCCACACTATCTAATACTGTCTGTTTTAAAGAAGGGGAAGACTTCTCCACATAAAATTATTCTTTTGGAAACTGCAGTCATAATTTCTCTGTGATTGTAATTAAAATGTATAAGTGGTATTGTAAATCACGAGCTTAGTGGTCCAAGTTTCTATGGACAAAGAGAATTAAGTATAGTTGACCTTTACTTGAGTTACTTCTCTTTGCACTTCAGAAGACACAGTCATTTACTGGTCATCCTCTCTGCACTGTAGATTCTTTTAACAAAATCCTCTGTAGTATTTTTTGCATATATGTTCATAACTACTCTGATGCTCTCTACCTTCATTTTCTTTTCTCACTATCATACTTGTTGCACTTACACCCCAATATATTCTAGAAATATACTTGTAAAATGTTCAGTATCCACAAAAATTACTTTTTTGCCTGTTTTTTAAATATATTTTTCCCATCTAACTCCTGTATCCATATTAAATCTATTTAACTTGGAAATTAAACTTCACTGTTTTCTTGAAGCAATATGTTAAATATACAAACTGTCTTGTCATTGCTCTTCTACAGTCAGCAAATCTATCAAAATCTAGCAGTAAGCTTGCACTCAGGTTATATACTCTTGGAAAAAATATCCAATTATATACGACATTTTTACAGAAATAAAAGCTCATGGAGGACCACAGACTGCTAAAACTGCAGTCAAAATTTCTCAGAGGTAATTTGCCAAATCAGTGCAGTTTAACAAATTAGAGTAAACAGCTGAAAACAGAAAAATAAATAAATACATATGGACAGTTGCCCAAACAGTTCTAGTACAAGTAGTAAATAACAGATGGAAAACATGTCCCCCATTCTCAGCAAATGACAATCTCTTCACACTACTGATGAGCAAATTTTACCTGCTCATGTGTGGAATATTCCCTTTTTTT
>VWZP01005262.1:657467-667985 GCA_013396995.1 Dicaeum eximium | reverse complement strand
TTTTTTTTTTGGTAATAGACTAGAATATTGTTATTTTGATTCCATAAATGTAATCAGTATCTCTAGGAGCAGTTGCACTTCTGCTTAATATACTATTGTTTAGATTTCTTTTGTAGTATGGGATAAGATTTACTGTTAATACTTCAAAATAATTAGAAGAAAGGAGTATTTCACTTTTAGCACATCTCCAATGACCAGTTTTTGAAGTGATGGACAGAAACAGAGTTGGCAACTAAACTGATTGGCTGAGACACTGTGAACTAACAGAAATGTTCAGGAGATACAGTATCTTCAAGCAACAGACACAGTATGATTATAGCCCTCAAACCATTCATAAATATGTATCTATTTGGAATCCAAAGGTGAAGTTAACTCTGGCATAGTTATTTACTGCTGAACAGAGAATTCCTTCCAAAACCTGAAGAGAGTTCTCTTCATGAAACTTAAGAGGTATTTGACTGGAGACACTAAAGGTGGGAAGAGCATACAAGCTCAGATTTAAGTATTTATATGCAGGTGATAGCATCATAGCGATTAGTTTTAGAAGACATACTTAACTTTATAAAATTACTCCTAGTGTGCCCCCTCCCCAGAAACTGACAGCATCTTTGTAATATCCCTCAAATATATTTTATAAATATATTTCAAAATTGTATTAGGAATTAAATATAAGCATTAAAAAAACCCTTTTTGAGTTTTATTCTTTGGTTTTGATTTAGTATCTTGACCTGTGTTAACTCATTTACACTCTAAAAGGCTGCTACATATAAATTATGGCATCATACACAGTTTTCACTGAGTATGTTGTAAGGCAGAGGGAAGTCCTTTGTGTAATAGCAAACGTAAATCTGTGTCATAGACAGTGAAAGAAGAATGAGTGAAATTTGATCTCACTTCAAGATTAGTAGAAAACAGTTATTTGATGTCTCTTTAATCTTTCAGATCAGAGCTTCAAATTCATATAGCTACATTGCCAAATTGAGGCCAACTGTCAAAAGCTGAAATTCAAATTACTTGCGTGGAGATGAAAATCACATTTAACAACAAGCTGGATGTAACCCCTAATGTATTACTACTATACATCTATAAACAAGTTTTAAAAAGTCAAATGTGCAAATTCCATACATATTTATGTGCAAGCACATATTTACTTTATTCACATACAAATGTATCTTTGCATACAAATGTATGCAAAGTGGAAAAAAACATTTAGATGCAATGCTGTTAATATAGTGCCATCAGCAGAAAAATGTAGTCACATACCTGTAATTATTGGAAACTTTCAGTCAAAAATTTCTGCAGCATTCTGGAAGCCATTAATAAATTTCAAAATATCCCAAAGCAATGACAGTTAATATTGTAGCACAAAAATACAGTGTGGAACAGTATTACTAAGTGACCAATATAGAGGGGAAATTATATACCTTGCAAGAAAACTAAAAGGTAAACCTACCTTTTATAAAGGAGTATAGCAATAACAATACAGATGATAAACACCACTGCGAGAACTGGTCCAACAACCCAAATCAAGCCTTCTTCCTCATCTGTAATTGGTTGGGGATCAAGATCCATTGACACAACAGGATCTGAATATGGGCTTGTTGCATACATGGTCTGTAAAAGTAAAATTAATTCTTACTTAATCATGAAGCAATGCATTAAAATGTTAACTATCCCACATCTAAAATAAATGTATAGAAGGAAATGATGCAATGAACACAGCAAACTGCAAATGCTGTTTTTCTTGAAGGCAGTATACAAACTTGCAAATTGAACAGTGTGTTGTTATTAGCATCATCTCTATTTTGTGTTCCACATATTAGCAATGACCTGCAGAGAAATCATGCAGCACAGTCCTTGCAGAACACTTCGCAACTTAAACACAGAATGAGAAAATGAATAGGACACTGAGAATTATAGCCCACCAGTTTCCAGTTTTTGGGTTTTGTTTTAGTTTCACACTGGCTTAACACTTTCTTCCTACACAATATGAAAGGGTACTTGTGACATAAACAAGACTGCTATAGGTAACAATAAAGGGGACTGAATGTAGAGGTTCCTTGAAAAGGGTCTCACAACAATAGTACTGTGCATTTTGTCCAGTCAAATACTGTCTGACAGAATATACCTACACAAGGTGAGGACAACTTAAATTTAAGACTGAAAAATTGGAGAATTCTTCGTAGAATATGAAGGGAATCTAAACACTCAATCTTCCATAAGGATGAAACTAGAATTATGAACCAATAGAGGTTGTTGAAAATCTTTGCTTTACTAGATGATGTAAAGCCAGCTGGCCTAGGATAAAACCTGTGATAAGAGTTTTTTTTTATTCTTGTCTGACCTGAGATGTTTAATCTGCAGCCGAGTGCAGAGTTAAAATAACAGACTGGAAAGGCTGAAGAGCCAGTCTATTAAAACTGGATCATTTTAAGAACTCTGAGTTATAGTAAAGTCAGAAGTGGAAAATTGTTTGTACATATTTCTTGTCTGTGCTAGTGTGTCTTCATCAGCACTAAACTAGGATTTGAACTACACCTTTTGCAAAAGACTTAAAAACTTGATTCAGTAGTAGATCAGAAATGTCAGCTAAGACAGAACAAGATAACTGGGAGAAGAGATTAGCTTCCATTTATGTTTGCACTGTATCCTGAAAGATGCCCTAAGCCAGGACAAGTGTTATCAAAGGAGACGTGTTTTTTTACACTTCATTTGGCCTTGTTTTGGGCTCTGGGCTACGACAGCAGCTGGGTTTGAGATAGGATTAGGATTGGCAAAGCTGAGGCACTCACTGAGTGTTACTGAGCTAGCACCTATGCCAGCAATCTCCAGTTATATTATAGCATTTTACTACATCTGGCACCTGGCACCAAAATCCCCCCATGTTTTAAGTCTATGATCATTGTCTGGAAATTGGGCAGTCTTCATGTTCCATGTCTGAACCACCCAAATAGGCTCATTTTTCCCCCAGGTTTAGTACTTTCAAGAAATGAAAAAAGGTTCATTGCTGCAAGAAGAAACTCTTTGTATTTCGCCTCTTGCTTTGGAGTGGGCAGCAAAAATGTCTGGGAAAAAATATAGAGGGATATTGAGGACAACAGTATAAACATTTACTACCTTTTCTTCAATAAATAGGATTTCACTTTTAATTTTAAAACATCCCATATTAATTACAAATTTAAACCCATTTATTATTTTACAAATTTATCTTATTTTTCCTTCCTCTTTATGACATCCTTAATATATTTATAGATTTTAATCATAGCTCTCCAGCTCCCATTTTACTAAGTTAAACAAATTCAGACCTTCCCATGACCTCTTTTAATTCAAATTCTCAATTCTACCAATCAAGAGAGAAATTTTGTGCTCTCTGAATAAGAAGCCTTATGTAAAATGTAATGTCTGAATATCAAGAAAAACATCCCTTGCAAGTTACAACTCATACATCAGTAGAACCTGTAGCCCTATAAGAAAATCAGCCATATATGCTGAGAGCTGATACACTCAGCATGTTGAAAGTCATTGAAAGCTGAATCTCATGCACCCATAAAAAATTCTTCACAGTCTGTGACCACCTCATGCTACTCAATCACACAAATGTTTCAGATGGCATGCTGAAACATCTTATTGATAGCCTAAGTTCAGTAATGCCTTTTGAAGTCTTTCAAGAGTAGGACCCTATACACATTTTGCCATATGTGCCAGTTTACAAACCTATTTCTTCCTGCTTTTTCATCCTGATTCCTGACAAAGCAATAAATTTAGGTCATTTATACCTTAATTAATATAAAAAAATGCAAGAAACGACACTTTCTATTGAGAAGCTCCATTTTAGTACAGGTAATTTATGACATACGGATTTTTGGCCTCTTAACTTTATAGTTAAAAGCTGTCTTCCTTCTCCAATCTGAACCTTTCTGATGCAACATCTTGAGAATTAACTGTCTAGGCAGCCCATGTCAAAAAGTGAAAAGAGAACTTTTGATTTATGTTAGAGCTTCCAGGAGGCACTTGCTTTATTTTCAAATGAAGCTATGTATGTAAAAGTATTCAAAGTGGAACTACCTCCTCATTGTGTTTAAGTAGGCACATTCCATTGACACCAAGAAAGCAATTGCAGTGTTACACACTTGCAAGCATTTGACTAGAATTCAGAGTATTGGTGTTGGAGTTTCAAGTGATTGAACCTGGAAATGTACCTGTCAGGTTTAGTTACCAATTAGAAACATACGGTATTGCACACTGTATGTTAAAATGCTAATGTGTATTGCATCTTTCAGAAGTCTTACATATTTTTTTTTTTTCTTTTCTAATACGTTACATGCATTAGGTTGATTCATGCAGAAAGGGATGTAACTACAAAATGAATTATGTAAAGAGAAATGACAGCTCAAGATTCAGTTCACCTCAGGAATTTTCCCTATTATTGAATTATTTTTTAACTTTCTAACAATTTACTGATAAAGTTATTATGGAATGACTGTAACTAAAGAGGGTAGCTGTGCATGTCTCTGCTTCAATGGATCTTTCCAAGAACCTTGTATATCCTATATCATTATTCAATGGTAGCACCAAAAGACAGCAATTCTTTTACAAACATAGAGAAAGATGCTGCTGTAAAGTTTCTGTCTCAGAAGTTGTGTCGATGGTCAAAAATAATACACAATGTAATTTTCAAAGGATCACGACACAGCTAATAAGAAGTGACTCTTAGGTTTCATTTATACACTGAAGTAACACACAAAAGTGCAAACTGAATAGAAGAGTTCATAGAATTAATGAGCTTTGAGTAAGGAAACACTCACTTTAAAGATGCTCTGACATATAATATTACAAAAAAAAAGCTTTAGGGAAGTGGAATAAGCACCAAAATAATGTCTTCATGATTGTGTAAGGTAATTTTGAGACTGAAAAACATTAACTAACTTACAGATTCTGAGTGCTCCATTACAGCCAACACAAAGAAGACGTATTCTTGACCACTCTGCAGTTGCTTATTCTCAAATCCACCATAATGCTTCTTATCCCCCAATGTGAATTCCGTAGGAAGAACTTCAAAGTGAGCTGCAATATATGGCTTTAATTCAACTTCCCTCCCAAGACGGATGCTTCTGCGTTTCCTAGCTATCTCCTTAAGCAGCTTTAGAATGAAGGGAGGGAGAAGAAAGGGGGAGAGAGAGAGAGAGCAAGCATGAACAGAAAGATAACGGTAAACAATTTTAATGTAACTTATTGACAGTGTAATGAGAAAATTTAATGCATGACCAGGAACTACAAAAAACAATTTATCCACATTTCATGGGACATATGAGTATCACTAAATCAATTCTTGCAAAATCTTCCGATTTCTTGTCATTCTTGTTAGGATGAGATACTAAGAGGCAATTGCAGTGCCCAGACTACAAACACAAAACAATTTTTAGATATTGTCAGGTCTAGGAGAAGGTGTGGAAAGGATAAGAAAACAATATACTTTCTCTTAGGACATATAAATATACACAAGGTATTATCTATCTATCTATCTATCTATCTATCTATCTATCTATCTATCTATCTATCTATCTATCTATCTATCTATCTCCATATTAAGTCAGTATAGAATAGAATCATAAAACCAATTATGTTGGAAAGGACCTCTAAGACTGATTCCAGCCATTAATCTAACACTGCCACATTCACCATTAAACCATGTTCCTAATCGTCAAAACTACATATCTTTTTGAATACCTCCAGAAACAGTGATTGAATCACTTCTTCTGATAAACAATGCTAAGATTTACATCAATACATCTGTGACAAGATTAGATGTTAGGCTTAAACTTGGAAAACATATACTAACTAATAAAGGAACTTAAGCCCAGCTAGTATAATCTATTCATTAATTACTTATTGAATCAGACAAATGCTTCTTCAATACCTTTTGTTGCTTTAAATATACTGGTATTCCACAAAAATTAGTCTGATTTGATTAAAAGGAGTCTGAACTTCTCCTGGGTGAAAAATTATGACTTCTAAGGTCTCTTGTGTTTCTCCTTGTTTTCTGCTTATGAAACCTACACAATGTCCTGTAGTCTTATGGTTAAATCACAAATTTTTCTAAGGTCACATAGTAGTTTAGTCTTTTCAGCACACTAACACTCATAATACAGTAGATTAGCACAAAATTCATTACTAAGAGGAGAAGACAAATCTCTGGAGTGAGAAGGAGATTAAGAAAGAAAAAAGATACTAAAACCCGATCTTAACTATGTACATTAATTTCAAAGTACATGTTTAGTCAGGGAAGCTCTCCACAGGATCATGGAATTGCAGAATATGCTGAGTTGGAAGAGACCCTCAAGGATCATTGAGTCCAAGTCCTGGCTCTGCAAAGGAGTCCCAAGAGTCATTCCATGTGCCCGAGAGCACTGAACTCTGTCAGGCTGGTGCTGTGACCCCTTCCCTGGGGAGCTCTCCCAGTGCCCAACCACCCTCTGGATGAAGAACCTTTTTCTAATATCCATCCTAAACCTCCCCTGGCATAACTTCAGGCCGTTCCCTTGGGTCCTGTCACTAGTCACCATAGAGTGAAGAGATCAGTGCCTGCCCCTCCTCTTCCCCCCATGAGGAAGTTGCAACTGCAATGAGGTCTCTCCTCAGTCTCCTCCAGGCTTAGCAAACCAAGTGATCTCAGCCATTCCACATATGGCTTCCCCTCAAGGCACTTCACCATCTTCAAGTCCCTCTTGATTTAGGCCACAGCTGAGTGAGCACATCTTTTTGTCTTCCCCTCATGGGATCTTGCATTTTGCAATTACACAATTAACAATTCCAGTGCATGTAAAGCAATCTAATATTCACTCTGCTACTTAGAAAGAATCTTTAAATACTGAATACTTTGATACCCCCTCTCACTGGCTAAATTTAAGGTTACAGATACATGTGAAAGCAAGCTGTGCCACTTGAATCCAGGCTTCCTTAACACTGAAGGCATTTGGATATTATATCTTCAAACATCTATGCAGTCAACTGCTTTCCAGGCTCTAATGCTGTCTGTGCTCTATTGCAGAGATTTTACATCCATTTGCCTCTATCAATTTCAATGCCATGACACAAAAGCTGGTACAGCGCAATGGATCCCCTGAGCAAAAAAAGAACTGGCCATAATTTGGGACTAGAAATTATTATTCATTACTCAAGGACACTATTCCAATCAGCAGTCCATATTTCTCTTTCATTCTTCCTAAACAGTTTAATGAGCAGCTAGAGTCTATTTGCATCATATAAAAATGAGGGCAGCAGAGAACCGTAATATTGAAGAGATTTCTATTTAGTTACTTTATTGAAGGTGACTCTCACATCTGTTGGTAGCTTCCTATGCCCCGGGAAGAGTAACTAAAAGCAGAACATGAGGCAGAGGATAATCAAAGTTTGTTCCAGGTTACATCAGCCTCTGTAGGATCTGCTGAGGGAAGCACTCTGAGAAGTTTGTCTCTGTATGATGCCACATTTTATAACAATGGCTGTGCAGAGGGCTGAGCACTGCCTATCTGGAAGTCTGCCAAAACATGAAGCTAAGTATTGAGGTAATAACAGTGCATGCTAGCTTAAAGTCAGGGGCCACACACACGACGGTGCTAGCAGAGGAATACAGCTGGTGCCATGCCCGAAGGTAACTGATACTTCCATGTACCATTTCCACTGGAATTAAAGTTGTGTGTCTGCCTCAACTAAACTCTTTATCATGTGTTTCCGGATTTACAATTTAGATTATAAATAGCTCATAATAAAATATCAAAGTACTGTAGGAATACTGCAATCAAAATTAGATTAAGATTTAGAGGCAAAAAATGTTTGATCTTGATTATTTCTTGCATTTGAAATAGTAAAAGAAAACTCATATACTGGAAGAAAACGCAATGCTTAAGTACAGTATTAGAGTGATCAGAAACTGAGTTTTGCCTATGAATGCTAGAAGTTAGTTAGCCTGAGTCAAATAAAATTAGCTAAACTTTTCAAAGGTGATTATTCATCACCTAAGGCCAGTTAACTTAGGTGTGTTTTTGTGTAGATAAAAACTTTGTCTGTAACATTGATTACACATGACTGAGTAGACCTCAGGTGAACCTCCAGCCTCATTTATGTTTCATATGTAAATGGGATTGTTGCCAAATATCATTACTTGCTCATCTATCTCCTCTTGTACTCTATACACAGATTTCAAGAAAATTTCAGAATTAAGACTTAACATGGCAACCTTTATTTAGGTTTTATTGCTTACAGATCTAAAGTAATCCTACTAGGTAACACTTATTGCAAATCATAATATTTTTTTCTGTTTCATTTATTTCCATTATATCTAAAGTCTAAAGATAGTCTAAACTGTCTATTTAAAGTCATTAAACCTCATGATATTAAAAGAAAAAGAAATTTTGAGTTAAAGTAAAAAAGGACTGTATCTCTAATAATTTTTTTTTTCAGATACCAAACATCCAGTTCATTATCTCCTCTATTAAAACTAGGCATTTGTCTTAGTTTCTTTCAGAGCTGAGGTTCATAGAGCAGGAAGATTAGGTAACTTCAACAAGGCTGAAGAGTCTTTTTGGACTGCTCAGTTATGTAATGGAGTTACACTCAGGAGCTGTGTTATTAGCAAATACTTTCCTTCTGACATTCTAAGCAAAGTATTTGGAACATAGTTCTTTGAAGTATCTATTGCCCAACCATTTCTGATACCAGACTATCAGACACATATCCAAGGTCATACCAAAAATATAAATATGCACAAGTATCTTCACTTGACCATCAGGAACTATTTGCTCAGAGAGTAGTGTTTTTTTGGAGGATGTTGGCATGGTTTTGTTTTTGGTTGTGTTTTGGTTTTTGTTGTTGTTCTTGTAATTTTATTTGTTTTTCGGGTTTTTTCAGGTGTTGGGGTTTTACTTTTTGTTTCAGTTGGTTTTTTTTGGGGGGGGTTGTTTTTGTTTTTGTGGGGGTTTTTTTATTTTTTGGTTTGGTTTGGTTTTTTTGTGGGGGGATGTTGTTGTTATTTCTTTTCTAAATGTATTTATTGTGGCACTGTGTTCACAAACTTGCCAGGAATAGCACACTTAATAAAATGCATAGTTGCCAAGGCTGGAAGAAAACCAGTCTTTTAAGTAATAGAAACTGAATGAGTTAGCATGATATGCAGTTGCTGCCTGCTTTTAATGCTTTTTCCCTACTCAGTTCTTGCTATATGTATTAGTGGCAATTGTAAAAGATATATCCAAGGGTTTAGTTCTTTATCAGAAATAATTTTCATTTTCCAGTCAATGCATATCTTATTTCTTCCATCATTAATTCTACAATGTGGTCTCAATTATATCAAGAGAAGTAGGAAACAACCCATCCTGACACAAATATTTCTGAATTAAGAAATGCTCTTTATCAATCTGTTACACAGACTAAGGCAACACAACTTGCAGGATGATTAAAATGACCCTTTGTTATGAGAATCAGCAGGAACCATAGAATTTAATTGCCAGAAAGTTCAATGTCATCTAGCACCTACCCTTTAATCTATTAATGCTGCTGAATGTGACTACAGCCTTTGGATGTTAAAAGTGGGTGGTAATACTCAATCAGTTTCCATTACTGTATGGATGTGGCTGTCAGAGTTTTACTGTTTAACTATATTTGATGTCACCTACGACTATTATCATGAGCTGATGGCATTTACATTCCAAGTTCTTTTAAAAAGAAGAAGTTAATAGATCAAAGTAAGTCATTGCTGCAATTGAATGAAACGAGATGATCACATAAATACAATTGGTCAAGAAGAACCATAGGGCTGAATCAGTTAGTCATCATGCCTTCCTCTGAACAATTGTTTTTAATATTCTGATTAAGGATTTACCTGTTGTTGTGACAAGGACTGAAAGAATTCCATTTATATTTTGAATGCTTTCTACAACACTGTTAGTTTGCTGAAGATCTTTATTTTCCCTATATTTTGGCGCAAAATTTGAAATTTATATCTATTTTGTGAAAGGCAGGAGAGAAAAAAACCTTAATGCTTGCTCACAGGTGATCAACACTTCCCAACAGGGAAGCATATGGTGAGGTTATCTCTGTAATGTATAACTCTTGAATCCACCAAAAGAAAATAGAAAAATAAATTGATATAGTCAAAAGAATGCTATATCAGGAGTTAAAAAACCCTGATTCTGGTGTTTGAATTGCAGAGCTATTACACGTACAAAGTACCACAGCATCTGAATATTATCTAAAATCTTGGCCAGATACAACAAGAACAATAGCAACACCACCACCTGTCTTTTATAAAGTCTCTTACATGGGCCCCTTGAAAGAGTTTTAAAAGCACAAATATTAGCATTACTACAGAATTACAGATTGAAAGAAGAAAAACAAGTTTGCATGAGCTATACTGTCCTTCAGTAAAACACAAAATGGGGGTGAATATTGTATTTCCTGGAATTATCAATAACATAATGAATTGATTTCTAGCATTGCTGGGCTTATTGATAAAATGAAAGT
>VWZP01005262.1:624212-657387 GCA_013396995.1 Dicaeum eximium | reverse complement strand
ATGTTGTTCTTCCCTTACTTGTTCATGCATTTACTTCTGATCACAAACTGTTGGTGGAATGGAGGCTGTGTCTCAACAGAAGTATTACACTCTATGGCAATCAGGTAAAAACACCACCAGAAGGTCAATGTTAAACTGTGGTGCAAACTGCAATTTAGCATTTGTTACAGACTTACAGAGGGGTGTTAGTAAACACCCCACTAATGAACCAGACCTTTATTACAGTTCATATTGTTGGTGATTGAGCTTTTGCTGACAAGTCATTTCACCTCCTGCACTTTTGCATCACTCTTTACAATAGAAAAAGAATAAAATATTAGTGTCAACAAACATCAGACACTCTGTGTTCTTCATTCCAACTTAATGTCTTTACTGTCTTCTCATTTAAGTAATCTGAATTTTTGTTTAATTTCCACAGGCTAATACAAATATAAATATAAAGTATCCTGATAATCAAAACTTTTAAAACTGATGAATTAATTACCTAAAACTAGCAAGATGGCTTCTTTAATAAAGGAGAAGGAAAAAAAACCCAAACCGTATACAGTACCTCATCTAGTTCCATTTCATCTGGACTCTCCCATGGTTTGATAAACTTTCCACGAGACCTCTTCAAAGGCACAATAACTATGTAATAGCCTCTGTAAATGACAAAGTTGGACAAAAGTGAAGTTGAATGAAAAGGAATAGATAAATTGATGGACAAGGTCTGTTTAGAGGAACTTAAGAGAAAAGTGGTATGTCGAGAATACACTTCTGCACATTAATATGTCACTGCAGCCTTCCAAACATAGCTGTAAACACTCACAGTCTTGAAATATCATCAGTTATAAAACATTTGACAAACAAATGACACCAATTACCTGCCTTTTTGAGTAAACATATAAATATTTATAAAAAACTTTAATTACAATGTACTGAAATGCTGACATGAAGTACAAGAGCCATAGGTTATTTGTGCCCTGCCACCATCACACTGCAAAAAAAAAACACCCCAAAGCTCTAAATTGAAATATATTACCATATATTTAAATCTCAATTACCAGCCTATCTTCCCCCATTTTAATGTATAATCAGAATAGTAGGTAAACAAAATGTATTTTTTAATGCCAATATCATAATAAAGAGAAAAGAAAGCAAACATGACATACACTGCACCCACACTCTCTTTCCTTTTGACAGTCAAATGCCATCAGCTTTATCTACGTAACTATTCTGTTCAGAGTCATAGACAAGAAAGCTTGATATATACTCTCTTTATATCTAGGATTTGCAAATTACATATATCATTTTTCCTCAGAAATACTTTCCTTAAAATATTTTCTTCCTCCCCACCCATGGAGACTAGTAAGTTATATTTTCTAGTATGATAGAGATCTGGTACTTTCTTTGCTTACTTGACAAAGCCTGGATATGTGTCAGGCAGATCCAGAACTTCACTTTAGTGTGGGGGAAGAAGCAGTAGAATCACAACCACATAACATACAAGATAGTATAATATATGTCTTCTTGATGAACACACTTGTCAAAAAGTCAAGCACTCTCCATCTCAGGGGAGAGGGAAAGAAACGTTGTCTTTGTTTCTAGTAACAAAAGCTTATTAAGGTGTCTCTGGGTCTCATTATGGAAGATAATTTTAGTGTCTCATGGGCCATCTCCTCTTCCAGTCTGCGTGTGTTTTACAACCCATTCAACCTTCTGCAAAACTATTAATTTTACTCATGAAATGCAGCTGAAAATCCTAAGTAATTAACAAAATAGAGTCTACAGAAAAGGAGCTGCCGCACAATTGGCTAAAAACCATCTCAGTCTAAGCCAACTCTAAACAATCTTTTTTACCATACCAGTGCAAACCATTGATCCATTTTAATTATCTCTTCTTATTTAAAGCTCTTTCCCATAAAAGGAATGTAACAAAACCTTTTCAGCTCCTGTAGAAAGTACATGTATTCATTAATATTCATGTGAAGAAATTTGAGGAAATTTTTTGTGGAAATGCTAAGCTCCAACAGGGGCACTGGAAGGCAGTGCTGCCCACAGAGTTTTAACTAGCGTCCACTTGCTGTATTGCAGTATTTCAAAAAACATCTGTGGCAGGCATTCTTATAGTGACAATATGATAAATAATATTTCTAAAAGATGCAAAACTGTAAGGCTGGTTGAACCCAGATTTTAAACCTGCATTGGTCTATCAAAATACTTTGAATAGCAAATCCTAGTGAACGCTGACTCACCGACGCTAATCGACACACCCTTTCTTTAACAGATGTCTAAGAATCAAGGCAAAAAGAAATTAGAACTTGCCCCTCTATGTCTTTCAAACATCAAAGACACATATTTATCCTTTTCTTGTATTTTTCTTCATCTTTTTATTTTTTAGGTTAACGGAGTTTTCATACATTTTCCTTTTCAATCAAGGAACATCCAGCACATAAATGTAACTTTCACACTCTTTTTCACTTCCCTCATGAAAGTCTCCCTCTCATAACTTTGAAAATCTACTACGACTTTCAGCACACACAGAGTATTTTAAACTGAAAGAATAAGTAGATCAATAGTAAGCAGAAAAATGAAAATGTTCACACCAATATGCAGTGCTGCAAATTGTCAAGGACAACAAAATTCTGTGATTTTTAGCTAACTGCACAAAATGTAGCATCTCCTGAAAAACTTGTTTTATAGTTTACTTCATAATTTGCTTGTTTGTTTTTAGGTTGGAGTTTTTTTCTGGGGGAGAGAGGAGGGAGGAGGGTTAGAAATAAAGGATTTATTTGGGTATTGCTTTATCTACTGAGTATTTGAGAGGCCAGTGTTTAGGAAAAAACTCTGGTTTTACTTAAAACTTTTCAAATATGTAAGACATTCAGGGAAACATGAACTGTCCTTTACAAATAAAAATAGGCCAATACACATTAAAAATAGCCAAAAATACATAAAGGAAGAAAAATTAAGAACTTGCTCCCTTGAGATGAGCAAAAGAGATTATTTTACTAATCATAAGATGAGCTCTGCACCAATTTCTATGCTGTATCACCATCAAACATTGACAAATACTACCTTCTTTAATTACAAATATTACAAAGGCTTTTATAACATTACCCTCAATCTCATTACCTGTACTTCATTAGAGCAAACTATTACCTGTTTCACTTTCTGTGTAATTAGTATTACTGAAAAATTCTCAGTACTTCATTGTAAACTAGGGACAATCCTGAGCAAATAACATACCAATAGAGGAGCAGCATGTCTAAAAATGTCAACATAACTAATACATGAAATTGTTCTTCCCATACAAAGACTAATGCAGAATAACCTTACTTATTCTAGCAAGCATCAGGTCAGGTTTTCCATTCAGTATGTACTTGCTTTGGTATGCCTGCTCCAGGGGTCAAGTCAATCTTTGTTGTTGTGTTTTACTTTATCAAGCTTGATCAAACCTTCTTAGAAAACAGATGCACAAGTAGGGGATACATTATTTGCAAAATTGGCAGTTGGACCCTGTAGATTTAATGTACTTTTTCTGATGTCACTTAGCCTCTAACTTCTTTTACACTATATAAAAAGAAGGGAATTGTCTTTTATTCCAGGGCTATCTTCTGCTACTGTTTGATCAGCTATCCTGCACATTTTTTTCTCTGTGAATGCTCTGCCTCATAAATCTTTTTTGACTCATTCCATCTTCAGTCTTCCTTAGCTGCATTTGTTACTGACCGCATCTTACTCAATCTAATGATAATGACTACATTTTTCAGTTTTTCATCCTTTTAATGTTTCAAAGTCATTTATTTCTTGACCTTACCTGCCTCAAAATCTTCAGTCAGTAATGAAAAAGGGGGCAGCTTTCTAGAAAGCTGTAAAAACCCACCAGGGAGAGGACAAGTTGAATCCCCAAGATTTAATGCCTGGCTCATTTTCCTCTCCATTTCCTTTACATTACATATGGGAACCTTACAGATCAACAAGAATCACTATAAGCAGAGCAATAACACTTATTGATTGCATCATGCTTCATGTTTTCCTGGCAAATCTTTATTGTCTAACCTTTCTAATCCCTGCTGACCATGTGCTCTCAGGTCTTTAGTCCTGTTTCTGTTGTTTAAATTTCCACACCACCTGTTCCTTTCCAAAATCTATGTAACCTCTGGAAAACTTCCAATTTTTTTAGCAAAATCTCTTATTTTCTTTCTGAGACCAGTGGACAGGGCAAGGTATTTTTATCCTGATAAAAACCATCAGGAATAATTAACCTGAATTAATTTAAGTGCAGCACCAATTCTTTAAAAGTCAATATAATTCTTGAGTGACTGAGTCTGAGTACTTCAAGGAACTACAGCAGGGTAGTTATGCACTGATGGGTTATCCATTCTTTTTGAGATGATATATTGTTCAAAATGTAACTGGTTTTCTGCATCCTCATTTTGCAGTCTGTGATAAAACACAAAAGTTCTTCAGAAAAATCTGCAAACTGAAGGACAATCAGTCTCTATATGAGTCTTACATACTTGGCTATGTGACAAACTTAAGAGTTCTAGCTGGAACTGACATACAGTGATCATCT
This sequence comes from Dicaeum eximium, assembly GCA_013396995.1. NCBI lineage: Eukaryota > Metazoa > Chordata > Aves > Passeriformes > Dicaeidae > Dicaeum > Dicaeum eximium. The sequence goes on along the minus strand of VWZP01005262.1, from coordinate 652,829 downwards.
GTTCCCATTACCTCACCACTTCAGGACTGACCAAAACTTAAAACAAAATTAAGGGCATCATCCAAATACCTCTTAAACACTGACATGCTTGGGACATTAACCGCCTGACTAGGAAGCCTCTTGCAGTTTGAAAACACACATGGTAAACAAATGCTTCCTAATTAATACATCTGAACCTTGCCTGATGCAGCTCTGAGGCATTGCCTCATGTTCCATAAATAGATCCCAGGAAGAAGAGATCAGCAGCTCCCTCTTCACTTCCCCTCCTTGGGAAGCTGCAGAGAGCAAGGAGGTCAGCCTTTAGCCTTCTTTTCTCCAAACTAGACAAGCTCAAAGCCCTTAGCAGCTCCTCACAGGACATTCCTTTCAGTCCTTCCATTAGCTTTGTTGCCCCTGTTGAATGCACTCAAGGACCTTTACAACAGAACTTGACATTTGCTCTTAATTTTCATGCCACTCATGACTGTCCAGTGTTCCAGTCTATCTATAGGCCTCTGTAAGGCCTCTTGTCCCTTGAGAGAGTCAACAGCACCTCCCAGTTTACTATATCAAATACGACACTGATATTAGGTCAGAAACTACTGCAGAGTACTGTAGTCTCTGTACTGTTATAAAGAATAAAGCCGTGGTCCACCATCAAAAGCTAGAAGGATCATCTCTCTGTAGATAAAAACATTGTCATTCATTCACTCACTTTATATTCTCATTTGAGGGTACTTCTGGAAGTTCCACAGTTATCATGCCATCTAAGTTGGTCTTTCCAATGAAGACCGGCTTTGTGCGAAGCACGTCTGGCGCCGTCTTTGCGGTCACTCTGTGCTGAAGACCCCCAGCACTATTCCCTCTGTTTGTCAGCACAAATGAATATGACGTCTCTGGCTTCAAGTTTGTGATCAGCTTTTGAGTAGCACGTCCATCAACCTCCATTTTCCCATCATCATAAAGGATCTAAGTTAATACAAAAAGGTAGTTTTGGTTACTAGGAGAAGGCAAATGATGCTGTCATTCGCAACTGAATGCAAACTGAATTCAGGAATCAACCTAGCTATAAATTTAAATAATAAATAAATTTAAATTTATTTGGGCATTTTAGGGTGTAAAACAGTACTGAATTCACTACTGCAATAACCTTCTCACTTTTAGGGGAAAAAAAAAGAGAAGTACTACATTAATATAAAGCAATGCAAACATTCCTGAAATCCAATTTCACTTTTTCAAAGCAGCTTTTCTTGAACCCAGAATTTATAGCAAGGTACTCTTGTTAAAAATATCTTCATTTTTTTTCATTCACACTCATTATTTAGAAAGGTTTTTGTACCATTTACTTCCTAAAATACTGTTCTTCACTTGCCACTGCCTGAGATGACACAAGTGATTAAGAATGAAGCAGAAGAAATTCCAGGCAAGACTGCATGACACTGAGTCTCTGTGTCTGAATAAAGCTATAGCTAGTGGAAGAAAAGAACTGCAAATCAAAAATCTCCTGTTGTACATTGAGGAGACATAACCAAAAATGGTACTCAATTGCATTCTCTATGGAAAGGACTAGAAAAAAGTAAGAAAAAATTTATTTTCTTCCATTGTTTTCTTCAAAATACTGAAGTGGTGAATGAAAAGTTAGTGATCTTAGAAACAACTATACCCATCCGCAATACATGTTCATGATTCATCTTCAGTAAGCTACTTAATCAGGTAAATACATTGTCATGTTTCTGTTATTTTCTCTTGTACAAATGGAAAGTAACTTACTTTGAAAGGCAAAGCTGAATTGTAGTTTTCTGGAATTTCCCAGGACAGCAAAACAGAAGTCTTCATTACTGCTTTAACATGAAAATTTTTTGCAAACACTGCTGGAAAAAAAGAAACAATGTATATAAACAACATCTTGGAGCTTAGATCTTGTCATATTTCCACTGCTACTTGGGAGTATTAGTTTTCCATTTAGGTCAAAAATCAGCAAGGATTCGATTCTCCTACCTGTTTTTTCATATTTAAATATCACATTTAAACTCATTTTCACTCTTATCTAGTGACAACCCAATACACACATTTTTTCTTACCTGAAAATATTGTGAAGAAGTTACCCAGAACTTGCTTGGCAAGGGACAACTGAATTCTAGGCATCCAAAACACATTAAGATTTATATACTTTACCTTTTGTGTTTGATGAACCTATTTTTATGAATGGGCCGGTCAGCTTTATTACACCTTCAAAAACACTGATATCCAAAGACCGATACTCCTTTAAAGGTCAACGCCATAAGCAGACAAATCCTACCTTGATCCACGGGTAGTGTCCTGAACTGGACACTTGGACTATATGGACCAGGCCCTTTGCTTGTGTGGGCACGTACTTTTACATCATAAGTGGTATCTGGTTTTAAGCCAGAAAGTGTCATAGTGGTATCAGCAGGAACAACAGGGAGTTCAACTGGCTGGTAAGCAACATTGGTATCTCTGTACAAGATGGTATACTTGGTGATAATGCCATTTCTTTCTGCCAAGAGCGGCATCTGCCAAGTTAATTGAACTGATGTAGAAGTAGAGCTTTCCGAGTGGAGATTTTGGGGAAATCCACTGGGTACCTCTTCAGGAACAGAAATCTCTTTAACCATCTCCTCCCCAAAGCCCACTTTATTTCTAGCTGAGAGCCTGAAGACATAAGAAGCTCCTTTGTGAATGTCTGTGGCCGTGAAGTGATCTTCCTTCTCTGAGAACTCCATGGTCGTTAAGGTATCCATATCTTTGCGACCAAACTTCAGGCGATAACCCTGCAGCGGGCCAAAAGTTTCCACAGGAGGATGCCACTGAATTAGAGCCGTGTTCATCTGTGTGTGGCTAATCACAAGCCGGGGTTTGCCTGGAACTGTAGCACAATGTTATTTAAAGAGGATATTTATAAACACAATTGCACTTACAATTCTTGAGGCTAGTTTCAGCAGGAACGGGGACATATTTTCCCTTTCCTCACTCTTAGTTCCACACATTACTGTCCTAATGAAGAAATAGTGTCTGGCTCCTGCACTATTTAGTCATACAGTATAAGGAACTGCAACAGTAAAGATGTTTACTGCTTTTTTGTCTTCTTCCCTTACCATTATTTCTAAATACAGAACATATTCAGAGGCACAGGAAGTAAGAACACAAATCAGAAAGTAAAACTTCCAACAAACATCTTATGAATGGTCCTGTCTCACAAATCCTTGTTTGCAAAAAAAAAAAAAATAAGTACTGTCATAAGTTTTCATGCATTTAATCGAAGGCACATTTCCTGTAAATGGGAAAATAATTAATGAAGAAATACCAAGTTCCTAGATAAGTTTTACATAACTTTATCATTATACAGTAGAAATGTGGTAGAAGTCAGAACAACCCTGCCCTCAAAAATCATTACTATACATGATAGAACCCTCTCATTCTAGTTTCCACGCGCAAATCACTTCTGCCTCCACTCTTTCAGTGTGGAGAGGTAGCGCAGTTCGGAATTCAGTATTTTCCAGCATGGCTTATCACATGATTTATTTTCCAGCATGGTTTTTGTGCACATGAACTGGATTTCTTTTGAAGAAGGCTAAATTGGTAGCTCTTCTTAACCTATACACTACATACAGTCATAATCTTAATTGGGACCCATTTGTCCAAACTGGTGACCTGTCTTTTAGAGAAGTTCAGACTTCAAGTGTGGTATGGACATTGAGGAGGAACTGAATTGAATCAGCCCAGAGAGGACAGAATCCTAATCAAGCCAGAAATACCATTATACAATTTAGATAGTGTACATTTTTGGAGTGACAATATGAATTCTCATTTACTGTTTCTATTTAATTGATTAATTAATTTTAAATTGTTCGCATATATTTGTATACTTTTCATTTATATTGTCATTATACTTCTATTTCAAAAAAGGTCTGTTTCTATTACAGTGATTTATTGATAATGAAACATATCCATAACTATTTAGAAATCTGGTGCTCATTCCATAGGAATGCCTGACAGGTCAAGAGACTAGAATAGTTTTGGGAGTAGCACTGCAATGACAACACTGTCTTCAACAAAGACTAATTAGTTTCATCTGCATTCAAAGCCGTCCCATGTGAATGTAACTGCTGCACTGTGAGCTCTGGTTCCTGTATTTAAACACTTCAATAGATTTTATTACTTATCTTCAGTTCTCAGGCACCCAGCAAATCAGATTGTTATTGTCAGAAGGTCTAACTACCATTCCATAAAGAATTAGGAATAAGGAGAGAAGAATGGCTTGCCTTGAAGAAAACTCTGCATTTAGTAAGCTCTTTCCTCATTACATCTGTCGTAAGTCATGACGTTGCTTCTAATTTGTAAGAATTATAGGTAGGTTTTATATAAATTTTCCCAATATCTTTAAATTTAAATGTTGAGTTCATCTGCCAGCATTATTGTGGAATCTTGTGTGTTTTCCCACACTTTCTGTGGTGTAAAGAATATTTCTCTGATTAGTTCTGACTTTTTCTCATTGGTAACTAAAAGTCTTTATGGAACAAAGAGAAGTCTGTGAAGGCCTTTTGCAAGCCATAGTTTTGTCTGCATTCTAACCATTACTGGCACCAGTGTAGCAGAGAAAATAACAGAGAGTTATTTTAAAATAAAAACAGAGTTTGCCTAAAAAGCATAATACTCCTTTTGCTATCTAGAGGAGAGATCACTGGAAGGTATAACTAAATTATTTTTGTAATAAATTGCCATTTTGTTTGTTCTTGTGGCAGACTTCACAATTTGGATGACATTTTAACCTCTTTCATAACTACAGAGAAAGGAAAAAACTAAGACTTACTCTTGATCAGAACTAGGGAACTAATAAAGTTTATTTATCCAATAAAATACTCAGTGACTAAAATAAGAAATAACAATGGTAATTTATTTTAAATACCGTAAAACCTAGCTAATGTTGCAAAGCAGAGAAATTTCTTTTTATTTCCAGACAGCTTTCAGTTAACATTTACTTTCAGTATGATTTACTTACAAATATTAGTCTTCTAGTATAAATTACAGGCTTCTATGCAGTTGTATATATGTATATGTATATGTGAAATTGTCTACAAAATAAAATAAATTCTCTCATCTAGTGAAATCCTCTTCCATTAGTAAACAGCAAGACATCTCTCCCAACACCCCTTTGCAACAGATATTACTGCTGCAATGGCTTGCCTCTAGTAGAAGCTCATGCAAGCTGCCTTTGCCAAATTACCTGAAGTAATTTGTTTCTGTTAGCTGCTATAAAATACACCACTGCTTTAACATAAACTTTCACCTTTTACCTGAAATCTGTATTTCAAGAGTTCTGTCCAATGTGAAAGCAAAAGATAATTAATGGACAAGCTATTGTCCTATGAGATTCTTCATCTACTGTGACACAGAAATTAAAGGTCTGATTAAAATCTTCATAAAAGTTGTATGATATCACTGACTAGTAAGTCTTTATTTTTATCAAGGTCTTGTTAATCATACATTTTGTAACTTCTGCCCCAAGTAATTTAATAAGTATTTTGATTTAGAAATGTTCAGTAACAGTTTTTGTTCCACTTGATTTCAATAGTGAGGAAAGGAAACCGAACACACGACAAAAACACACTCTTTAATAAAAATATCAACAGCATTCAGTGACTTTACTAATAACTGAGTTACCATACTATAGGCTTATGTTTGGTTAATCTTTCCTGCCTAAAAATTAAATTATGCTTTTGCATCACTAATTGCACAGCTGAATAGTTACTTATTGTCAGGATACCTTACAGACAGCTTCTCTAGTAAATGTTCAAACATATATTCTCCTTTCATATCTTTTATGGATATAATCGCAGTCAATCTCATTCAAACTTTAAAAGTTAGACTAGAAAGTCAGATCCTTCATTTTCTTTATTGTGGTATTCCAAAAGTACCTTTCTAGGGAAAAAAAACCAAATAGAAACTCAAAGTAAATAGGAGACTGCATTACAGACCTACAAGCCTTTGGTGTTAATGCATCATTCCTTCCCTTGTGTGATGCATTCTCACAGAAAGTGAGCAGTAAGCTCTTGGTACTGACTATATTCAATGTCTCATTTTTCAAAAATCTACATACAAATTTTTCTTACAAAAACAGCCCAAACACAGCAAGCTGTAAGACGAAGTGAAGAGATTTCATACAGTCTGGGATGTATGAAGGAGCAAAAAGGTAACCAGCTGTTAATCCCAGGGACAAATATTACTTGTTCACAGGGTTAAGCAAATGACAAGAGCAGTGCAATATGCATTACATTTACAGACATGCCTCTGATTCTCCATTGCTTTTCAATCAAGTTTATATGGCTCACAGGATTTGTTCTGTCTTTTTAAACTAGAATCATCGGGGTTCTTAGTACAATGACACATGAAGTCAATAAGGACTAAATGCAGTGAAACTTTAAGTTTTGCAAGCATATTTGCATAACCTATGTTTATGTCTAGGAACTAGTAAAATCATAGTTTTATAACTGTGGTTTTAAACAGGGAATTGAACTTTAAAAAAGAGTAATGGATCAAGTGCCTTTTCTTTCTTAAATAAAGTTCCAGTATGTGCCAGAAATAGATAGTATCTTTTTTTTTCTCAGAGTATGAGAATTCAGGAAAGACAAGAAGTTAGAGAGTAAGTTTCAGCAATAGCCAAGAGTAATGACTAGAATGTATTCTAAGACCTGAAATGAAGCATTGTGCATCTAGCCACCAAGACTGAGATTTTTCCAAGGAATCTAATAAAGGATATAGATGGTTTTGATATTAATACAAGATGTGTTCTGCATTCAGTGATTGTTTTAAAAATTGAATCAATCACTATAAATACAAATATATATGTCTTTTGGATTTTATCTATTAGCATAAACAATACATTGTTATTCAGAGAATTGGTAATGGTGCTATATGTGATTGTAATAGAATATTCTTAATGGCTGCACTACAAATCCCTGAAAATGAACACAATACCTAAAGATTGTGAACACCTGCAGATAAGCATCACACTAACCCTCTGGTGTCATCAATTGGTTAAGCCGTGCCACAGTGACACATCTAAGAAGAAAATTTAAGAATTGCTCCTCATTTAAAAGCAGTTTTGGTAATCCTATCTGTGCTAACTGCTCTATTGGTTATGCAGTCAAGATATCCAGCATTTAATACCACCTGAGATCAAACACATTCTGAACCCAGCGAAAGGGTGAATTTTGCCCTGGTTTGTTCCTTAAATTACCCCTGAATCAATATGTGCTTCAGGGTTTCACAGGATTGAGTTTCATTCTGTTTTCCAATTCTCTGGTTTAATAATTACATTCGTCTGAGATAAGTTATGAATGTCATACAGATGGGTTCTTTCAATGTTTTCACTGACAGGCAGCAGTGTTGCTACTTTCACAAAGATCATGAAAGCCCTTTACAAGTTTTTCAAATATCCTTATCAGCTCCGAATTTTCTATTTTTTCCTCTCAAAGAAGACACCAATTATAGTGGAAGAGCTACTAAAAACTATGAAGTGACCTCATCTGGAACTAAGAAAGGGACAAAGGGAGTCACTGGCTCTATTTTTATCGAAACAAATGAAGGTCCAAATACTGAAACAGAAAATCCTATGTCCTAGAAACACTTTTCATACAACAGGAGACTTCCAAATAATAGGAACAAAACAGTAGCAGAAACAGTCAAAGGATTAATTTAGAGCTCAATTTGTATGAAAGTATTACCTGCACCAGTAGTAGATACAAGTTTGGGTTTGCTGCGTGCTCCGTCACCTTTAGTTGTATAGGCTGTCACAGTGAAAGAGTATGTAGTTTCAGGCTGAAGCCCAGAAATTATCATTTCCTAAGATGAAATAAAATAAAATAAGAACAATTAATTTAAAATAGATTGTTTCCCAGGAGGATGCAGAATCCTTTAGAAACCCCATTTATATTACACTTTTGAGCTATTGGCAGTGATGGCAAGCATTTGAGTGCAGCAACAGACTACTGTGTGAAATACTTAATAATGCAAAACATTTCACTCACTTAAGCAATAAAGGACAGCACACATCTAAATAGTATGCCTCAGGTAGTTTAAAGCAAAAGGCCAAAGGCTTAGTGGTGTGAACAGTGAAAAATTATTCTGAAATACCTTGCCTGAGGAATACTACTGACATTGTGAAACACATGCACATGTAGATATGAGAAAATCAGTTTAATTTAATCATTAACAGGATATCATTGGTATAGCTCTAAAATGCCTAGTAAGAAAAATATTGCATTTACTTGGACACTTTGGAAGTAATGATGGTTTAGCTGAACAAAAGAGCCTCGTCGCTTCCATAACATTTTGACAGCAACACTGTGTCACTTCAGAAACAACTAGTCCTTCAGGTCTAAAAGAACTATGTAGAACACCACTAAAAATCTGGTGAGAGGATAGAACTGATGGCCCTCAGATGACAGCAGTTACCAAAAAAGTAGCTCTTCAGCTAGAGCAAAGTAACAGCAACAACATGAAGGTGTAAATTTTAGAGCAAGGGGGTACCTTTTCATACGTGTGTGTGCACACGCATATATGCACAGAGAAGATGCTAAAAGGCGTACCAGAAAGGTACTAAACTTATGTCCTGCTACAAGGACAGCAGGAGGAATAGGTTTTGACACTCATCATGTAAATAAATCTTATATGCAAATATAAAAGGACAGTATTTGGAGGTAACTGACGAGCCCAGTCCCCAACTTCCACCCTGTAACAATTGGAGTACTCCTTTGCATTTTCATATGGCGGAATGAACCTGCACTAAATTTCAATGCTGCCAGAGGGATGGTGTATTTATACATCTAGAATAAATAGCAAATGTGCAATCACACATCCCTCAGATGCAACAGCCATGAAAAAATAATATAAAAATCATGGGCCAGACTATTCATAGTATATGGATTTTTCAAGGTAGTACATATGAGTTTAGTAAAGATGAGATTAGAATTCAGCATTGTATATACAGTTATTAGCAATATAGAAATAATTAGGTAATGATCAGAATAAGTGGGTGAATAGCTCAATTTAAAAAAAATATAAACAACAAAATGAAACAACACATAAGAATCTACTATCAAAAGATCCCCTTCTTAGACTCTATCTCAGAATTGAATTGAACTGTAAGGCCAAAAGCAGTAAGAAAGACTTCATATCTTTCATAAGAAGACTGCACCTGATACTACCAGAATTAAACTGTAAAAGGTAAAAAAACCCCCACAAAACCAGAAAACAAAAAGACTTATGAAGATATTAGCCTCATGTAAAACAACCAGTGCTTCATGGTGTAAGAGCTATGGCTGCATGTAACGTTTGAAAGTGTGCTTTGGATACAGCAAACAGTATTACTTAGGCATAAACACTGCAGGGCATCTGGCTTTCCTGATAGCTTGCATTTATTTTACACAAAAGAAAGCATGACTGACTTTTACTTTCAGTTATACACACAAAAAGAATTAACCTTACAGTGAATACAGAAAAATAAAGCTATTGATATGTAACTCTGAACCACTTCTGTTTTATTTTTCTATCACCTTGTAAAGAAGAAGTTGTGAGGCAAAGTTAGTGACAGCCATCAAAAAGATGAAAACACATATCAGTGCTGTACATTTTGGCATCATGCTAAACCCCAGAAAAGGCAAGCAACAGTAACCCTACTCTCCCTGAGAAAATAAAAAAAAAGAACTACAAAGGAAAAAGGTGTCACAGGAGAAAACCCTTGATGTTAGGAACATGCATTTGTGCAAATGACAGAAAAACACTCTGCAAAACAAAAACAAAAACAAACCCAAAGAAAGCACCAAAAAAAAAAATCTAACCTGAAACAAACCCATACAATGCTACAAGCAAACAAGCAAGACAGAAGAATCTCAACCCAAACACATAATGTTTTTCTGCCCAGTCAGAAAGTACTTACATGTTCAGTAGTATCATCATATTCCCACTAATTTACATTAAAGGAGTAGAAAGGAAAAACAAAAGAAATAAGGATATTTGTAGCCTGGTTGAAATAAAGTTTTCTTCTTTATAGTAAAATGAATATGAAAGATGCCTGAAAAAGTCATGTACAGTTCGAATTATCCATGTAGAATCACATGAAATTTTATTAATGAAATCAGGCCAGGCATTTTTAATTCCATTTCTGTTTGCCCTAAAATCCAGTTACTTCTCTTTCATTGACAAATAAAAGAAGTAATGAATCCTCTTGTACCATGTAGTACTATTTTATAATAGTTTTTCATTAAAAGTTACCAAGGCAAGAATTAAAGGCTACCTGGTTTATTTAATCATGTTACCAGGCTATATACTTCAGTTTCCTAAACTAATTCAATGCATTAAGTCTTGAAACCACACAGATATTTTACCATCAAGGTCTTCATACCTGCACAAGACTTTATCACATGTATCATAGAAATACTATAGGCAGGAAGAAGTGGTGGGAAGAGAAAGGAGCTGACTGTTCTCCGTGAAACAGTGCTAACTGGGCTGGTCAAAGCTAAACTTGACAAAAGTAGAAATAGAACTTTTGCCTTTATGATATTTGGACTCTAATATCTCATTTAGTCTCCAGTTACTGACCTTCTAGTGTTTGAAATAATTTAAATCCTCTGTCAGAGAGAGGTTGAAAGTAAAAATTTGTGAAAAGGAGAACCAAAGCACACTAGCATGTCCTTTCCCATCTCCTCTCCCTTTTCCTTTCCCTTCTCACTTCCTGACCTACGTTCATCTTTGTCTCTGAATCTAAACCGTAAGAACACCATGTTTTCCAAAACAAGAAAGTAAATACTGGCCACAAAGTCCACCAGAAACAAACATGGTATTTTGCAGATAGGGCTATGAGCAAAATGCAGGTAGGAGACCTATTCTCCAAAGAGGTCTCTGCAAATCTGAAATCCAGAACTAAGACTGAAAAGGGAAAAAAAAAAAAAAAGAAGAAGACAACCCCCTATTTGTTTAACCATGTAAAATGCTTACCAAACAGATTTTACTCTTTGATTTAGGTTAATAATTTCTTTTTATTTCCAGTCAATATAGTCATAAACTGTGAGCTAACAGCGAGACACTTAAAATGGATAATAGTTTCCCATAGGACAACTCCTTCAGTGTCAGGAGCTTTGGAAATATTAAGTTTTACAGAGTGATGGTATAACTTAATCAGTAAAATCTTAGTTTGAGAAGCTTTTTAAATGGGATGTTTCCATTATTTCATAATCTCATAATTTCTAAAACAGATGGGAAATTTTGAAATATAAATAACCACATACCGATTCAAACTAAGTTCTTCATTTTATTGAAGTTCCTGACATGAATAATAAAAGTATAATACCTCAGTAGTTTCTAAAATTACATTCAGAACAATAATTTCTTGTGAATTTCTTGTACAGTAAGGTGCATACAAGCTAATCAGAGAAACACTGTAATAACAGGCTAACACAGGTTTCTAATGATTCTGCTCTCTCCACTGAAACAATGAAATAGAAGATGGGTGGATCAGGCCATGCCCAGTTTACTACACTGGCTCTGGATCAGCTCACCCTGATGCTTTAGGACTTTAGAGTATAGGTAAAGTCTCCAGGTTTAACAGAATCAGAATAATGACGTAGGCTAGGATTTAGCTGCAGATAAATAGAGTAGAAATTGTCTTGTTTTGGCCCACGAACCTTTAAATGTAAGTGTTCTGAAAAACATGTTTTTAAAATAGACAGAAAATGCTAGCTGGTGGACTTAAATAGAAAGCAAAAACACCCTCAACAACAAAAGGCAGTTTTGGATTTTTCTCTGGTAAATGAAAGGTTTTCACTAGAGAAGAAGGGCGTGTCCCAGTTACCTGTGCATCTGCCAGCATGATGTCCTTCAGCATGGGCTGGCCCTTTGGCTCTCCGTTTTCCATCCTCACGTAGTGGACCTGGTACCCTCGGATCTGACCGTGCTGCTTATTGGGCACAGGCGAGCGCCAAGACACTCTAACAGCAGTGGAGTTGACAGCCTCTACCTCGACTTTGCGAGGAGGACCACTAGGAACTGGAACAACATCATTGGACAGAAGAGAATTACAGCCACCTGTCCCACCCATGTCTTTCGCTTTTTCTTAAGAAAGGGCAGACTCACTATGTTGTCTTTGAAGAATACAAATCATTCAGCAAATGAAAATGCTCAACAAATCTGCTCTACCTTTCAGTGAAAAGATCAAAAAACATGACTGATGCAAAAAAATGGAAGAAAAAGGAGTATTAGAGAAATAGAAAAACATGTAAAAATGTACAAAAGCCAAGGAAGATGCTTTGAGACTCAAAGCATTATAGTACAAAGAGATATTTTAATCATTGAAATAATAATACCATAATAATAACAAAACCACAAAAGATTAAAAAAATGTTTCCCTTTTTTTTGTTTGTCAAGTTCTATGTTTTATTTTGGTTTGTTTTTTCCTCAGGATAAAAAGGATGCTGATTACAAGGCTGTCTTCGGTCACTTTCAAGAATGGAAGAAAAGAAAATGTGTGGAGCATCAGTTTTCCAAGATCAAAACACAAAACTAAAAAAAAAGCCAACAAAAAAACCCACAACCTAAAAAAACCCTCAAATCAAAAAGCACAATATGGAAGAAAAAAGCAGTTAAAAAAACAAACAACCAACTAAAAAACCAAAACCTGAAAAAAAGTTTATACACATAACTGTTTAAAAATGACAATGACTGTAAAATCAAGGAAAAGGCAGAAAGTTTTTTCCCTAGGAGTTATTTTTCATTAACAGAGGAGCAAGAAGGGTATGTATGGGCTCAAAGGAGCAGCAGATTCATGTCACTTGCAAAAAAAAAAAAATCTGATTAAAAAATACAAAAATACCAAATAGAAAAATGGTGTAGAAAGAACAGTCTTTGATTAAAAAGCTCAAAGGGTGATAATATCTGGTTATATTTGGGGGGAAAAAAAAAAAAAAAAAGGGGAGCAGGAAAAATTACTGTTAGCCTATACAAAAGACAGCAGATGACAGAGCCATAGAGGTGCAAACTGATGTAGTGGAGGCAACATACCATCTTCATCTGTCCGAATCAATACTGCTAAGCTCTCTGGGCCAGGTCCAACATCAGTGTGAGCAGTCACAGAGATCCGGTACTCAGTCCACTTTTCCAGCTGTTCCAAAAGGTACTGGGTACTGTCCGAGGCAATTCCCAAAATTTCATGGGGCTTGACATCTTCTCCATCAATTCCAATGTACTTGATGGAGTATGCAGTGATAATGCCGTTCTGCTTTTCCACTGGTGGAGGTTTCCAACTTACCAAAATGCTAGTGGAGCTGGGGCTTGTGCAACTAATGTCTTGAGGAGGAGCTGATGGCTCTAATTTCAGTAGTGGGTTAAAGGAGGATTTGAGTGGAAGGATAGAAGTGATTGAAAAAAATGAACAAAAGAAAAAAAATAAAAATAAATAAAAGAGAACCAAATGAAAATAATAAATAAACAAAAAAACTCAAAAAAGCAAAATGTCAGATAATCATATGCACCTTGGCTTATTAACATGAGGAAACTGAAAATGAACAGACGAACTAAATGGTGAAAAAGGATGTAGGGGAAATATATGAAAATGAATCCTCAAAATAATATTACCTACCTGTAATTAAAATTCTTCTTGAAATAAAACAAAAATGTGATACCTCTATGACTACTGATCTATCTTTATAATCCTTGCAATTAGTGCAAGCTCTAACATTTTAAATAACACATGACATGTATTTACTTACAAATTTTGACATCCCCTTCAAGTGGCTTTACTTTCCTTAAGACAGAAAATATCTTTTTACAGAACTTCTAAAAACTTGCAGTAATTGCTAGAAATTGCTCCATAGGTTGCCATTTTTGCAGCCTTTCCACTCTCATAAACAAATTACTGGGTTTTTTGGTTTTTTAAATGAGTCTGCCTGACACATGTCAACCACATGTAATTACATTTAAATTGAAAGCATTTACTGAAACATTTATTGTAGCTAACATACTATGAGCATGCAGTCCATAGAAGATGACAAAAGTCTTAGTCAAAGATTTACCTACCAGGAAAAAGTGTCAGGCTTGTTGATTCTGACTGTAACTTGTACTTACCCTAGATCAGCTGTCAGTTTTATTTTTTTAACTCCTCTTGGAGACACCTTTGCTAGCAAAGAATTAATCCTACCAGTAATGTATATTATTTCTACAGAAAAAAAAATCTACCCCAACCAATGTGTAAAGAAAGCAGGTATTCATTTTACAAAGTGAGTTTACAAGCTCAATACTTCAGAATGTGAGTTTCTGACTTTGTTTCACCTCCTGCCAGCATCATCAGTCTTCCAGAGCAGAAATGCCCACCTTTACTCATTTGTTCTCAAAGCAGTATGTTAGCATATTTACCTTTTCCAAGCTTCAGAGCATTTAAGCATGCATGTCATTCCACTGCTTTCAGTGAGGCAAATCAAGTACTGAAAGTTAGGTATGCATTTATGTGCTTAAATGCACTTTGACTTACCAAAATCTATGCTTACTAACAGATCATTTAGAGCACCAAAAGAAAGGATTAAAACTCAAACTCACTAGCAGAAGGAGGAGATGTGAACTCCTTTCCTATTTCTGCCTCTTGTCTTGTAAGAAAAACATAAATTTTGTGGGCAAGATCTTTATTCCCCTTTACATCCCCCTCTCCACCTTTTCTTCCCATTTCTCAAGGGGAAAAAGAAACAAATGGGTATTTATACATACTTATAACAGCCACATCAAACAAAATTAAAACAACAGAAAAGGCCTAGGACCCTGCTGTGACCTGCTGCATTTACACAAGTATCTTTCAGTTCCCTACAGCTCTTACTATGGGGATCAATGGCTTTTTACTCAGTATGGTACACTGCTCCTCCAAAGGCAAGATAGGAGGAATTTACTAGTATTTCAATTAGCTAGAGGAGGGGGATGGAAGAACAGATGAGAATTAACACATTTTAGGTTATTTTTATAGACTAATTCAGTAGTCAACTACTCAAAACAAATGGATCCCCTTCCACCATTAACTTGTGCAGGAAATAAAATACATGTAAAATGTCCCTTAAGGGTCTTACAAAAAAGAAATAAATCCCTGCAGCATCTTCCTCTGATACCAAGATGAAAGGCAGTAGCACATTCTGGTGAATATTGCTAATAAAATCACAGGAGTTTATTAATTTTTAATCCATTATACTCTGAAAATGCAGAATATTGCACTTATGTAACTGAGGCTAATTTGAAGGCTACTTTAACCAGTTTTATTAATGAATATACTTTTTTTCTTAATTGCACATTAAAAAAAATTAATCTTTGCAGCAAATAACTTGAATCTGACCACTGAAACCAACTGGATTTCACTACTATCTGAGGACACAAGGCTGAGCAAAACATATTTTTATATTCAAGAAGAGAAAATGGCAATGTGCTTATAGGAACATGCAGCCTTGGCTCCTAGATGTTTGTTTTGTATTCACTCTAAGCAATCTTCACCCAATATAAGTAGCATTCTAAACAGTTGAAATGGCTCCCAGAATAAATAAATATGTATTTCTTAATCAAAATATTCATTCTGTATTACTAAACTGAAAAGTTGCCTTGCTACTATATGTAAAACTAACCTTGTGTTATATGTGGTTTTTTTGCTTATTCCAAGTGCCTTAGAAATGGTTCAGAAACACATTTAGCTTTGCTTAAAGGTGAGCAGCACTGTGCCTCCAGTCACACTAATTGATATTAATACATAACACTAACAAGGAATGATTGTGTAATCACATGTCATGACTGCAAATTAAAAAGACTAATGTCAACTGAGAAACTGAATTTTCTGTTTTGAATTATCTTACTTCAAGAACAGGCAATTTAATTTAAAACAAATACAAATAGAATTGTACTAAGTTTTTCAATGACACATTGTAATTCAAACTGTCAGGAAAAACATAACTTATCAGGCAAGAATAATCCTTCTGGATGTCATTGCTGAATAGCTGATTGTTTTAGTTAAGTCTTAATTTAAATGTTTTAAGGTGATATATAAGTCCCTGACAAATTTTTGCATCTCAAACTGTTTTCCTCAAGGTGGAAATGACTGAACATTGTAAAAAGCCCAGATTAAGAGAACTGAACAAAATCAGAATGATAAGATTCTATAGAAGAGTTGTTAAGAAATATCTGGTACAGTCTAAAACATTCAACCTGATCCACTTTTTTGCACTTTTTTGTACAAATTTTTGCACTTCAGGGAGATGCTGCAGAAACAACCTAGGAAGTATGCAGACTGGGGAGGCAGAATTTTATTAGTTAAGGACTGTTATTAATGTACACCTATTGTATGATACAATATTTCACCATATTATAAAATAAAATTTTATTATGCCAACCTTGTATTGCCTCCTTAGACACTGGTTTATTTGGTGTTTTTTTTTGAAGCTATGTAAAAGCCATATATTAAGCTTATATATTAAGTTGATCACAGTACACCTCAAAACTTCATATTTTCAGCATTCTTTTGCCGTGTCAAGCAACATGAATACAGTTTTTTGCTTTTTTTCTCTGTTTCTGCCTACCTGGGCTACTGAGATTAACCTCTTTGAGAAAGAGAAACAAAGAGAATAACTATTTCAGGGAAAGACACCTACTTGACTGCATGGTCCTGGCAGAGATTTCCGCGGTGGAGGCGCCCAGGCCCTGCGGAGAGCGCGCGGCGAGGCGGAACAAGTAGAGGCTGTTTGGCCTCAAGCCTTGCAGGCGATACGATGTCGTGGGCTCCGTGGAAACACGTTGCTAAACGTACACAATAACAGCATGCCTTGGTTAGTATTCAGAGACCCTGAGCTCCATAAATTGCCTGCATGCTTTTATACTGGGGTAAAACCCACAGAGGAAAACTTAAATTCAAGAAAATAAAGCGGAACCAAACCCAAACTAAACAAACCCCAAACCGAATACATTACTTTTGACAAACAGTAATAAACTGTTTTTTAAAGTCAACAGTTTCATAGGTGAAACTCAGAGCCACAAGCAAAGCTCGACTGTTTGAGGGATAAATAGCTATATACAAAGTGCAAAAGGCTTTTCAGACAATACCACATGAATAAAGCCTTAGCTATAACTGTCTTTTACAGTAGTGATTTTCTAGTGTAAGTTATCTTGGGTTTAACCTTGCAGTTAAATTTGTATTCAAATTATTAAAAGCAAATTCTTACGAAGGGTAACTTATTAAGCAGCAGCCTGCATCCTATTTGGAAGTGAAATACAGACCTGGCTCCCTTACAGAAAATAAGCTTATGAATTCACAGTGTATGTGTGAAGCTGCAGTAAACATAAGCTCAGTTGAAGCATCAGCAATGACTTGAAGATGCAGGAGAAACCAATGAGCCTGACAATCTCCTGTGTCCTCCTAAGACTCCTGGCTTCTTTCTTTTCTCTGTGACACCTGGTAATATGGCATTTTCCCTACCAGAAGAACAGTTCATTCTAAAGTTTATGGCACAAACATGACAGAGGCCCACAAACTGAAAATATTTTATGAACTAATGGTACAGAAAAAGTCTATTGCAGGTTTTAATCTTTAGAAAGAACCTCCTGTATTCTTCTCAATTATTACTGAAAGATTACAAAAGCTCAGGAATTCTCTTACACAATGGCACAGAGAAATAAAAATTATCTAAGACAGAAAATAGATTTCAAAGTTCAGGTATAATTCAAAAAAAGGCTTAATGGGTCCATAAAACATTCCCAAACATTTCTGCTTCCAAGCCTTTACAGAGAAACAGGCTCAGAGAGACATAATCAATGTCTGAAATTGGGTGGAATTTCTGTGGAGGATTCATTGCTGTCTACAGCAAAATTCCACTGGCTGGTAACCATTGACAACATTTTCTGCTGTTTACACACTTTCAGTCTGTCACTAGGCTTACTGCTGGGCTTAACAAACCTAAATATCAAGGCATTTCTACTAAAACAAGCTACTAAAACACGAAATTTAAACCACTGCTGCATTTTATGTCCAACTTTTTAAAGATCATTAAAAATATGTACAATCTCGCCACTTACTTCCTCCCCATGCTCCCCATCTTTGTAAACCAGTTCATAGCTGGAAATGGTATCAGACCGTGGAGGTGTCCAGGAAAGCAGTATGCTTGTTTCAGACTCAGGTTCTGCTTTGAAGTTCAGTGGTTGACCAGGCACTAAAGAAAAAGTTGAGCAGTGTTGCCAGTTATTTATTTTGATACTTCAATACTTTCAAATCTTTCAAAATGTTATTCGAATATGGCATGCAGTATTACTTTTATTTTTCTTACTGAACTTAAACAAATTGATTTGCAGTACTGTGAAACAAAATTACCTAAGTACAGAAAAAGAAAAATTATATATTTAATTTACATGTTAAAAATTATCAAGGATTTCAAATTAATGTTTTTGCAGTGTAAATAAAGCAAACAGAAATGAAATGCAATTGAAGAGATGCCTGGTGATGAATGCCAGCAATCTAATAACCTATGTGTGAAATGGCAAATAAATACATCTATATATTTGTGTGTGTATGAGAAAAAAAGCTAATAGAACCTATGATTAGCTGAAATAATCTAGAATAAAGTGTTAAAACTGTTACATGCATTTCCAGACATGAATTTTTTTTTCCTCAGCTCATAAATGAAAGATAGTAAACACATCCTGGTCTTTAATACACCCACATACCATACCCAGCTTGTTTAACCTTAAGTAGTTATAACCTAGTGAAGAGATATTCAGCTAATCTCTCATTAAGTGAAGCGTTTCCACCCTATGATAACTGGTATTTTTACGAATGTAGTTGAACTTCTAGTGACAATGCTTTCTTACTGCAAGAAGCCAAATGCATTTTTGATTGTACTAGTCAATAACATTCTCTGTTGTTGTATCTTGCACAATGGTCACAGAAATTATCCATGCTCAATGTTATCCTAATTTACTTCTTCAAATGTAAAGCAAATTATAAGGTTGGCTAGGAAAAGACAGCAAAGCATAACTATATCACTGGATTGTGTACAATAGTTTTGGCACCCAAGTTCTAAAACATTACTTTCAGTTAATAGTGCTGCTGATAAGGCATGAAACGGTTTTCCACAGTATCTCTAGCTGTTCAAGAATAAATGTTACATGCTCTCATTTTTTCAGGGGAAAAAGAAAAAGATGTACTTCTTAACACACACTGAGAACAGGTGTTAAGAAGTAGGATGTGACAATAATGATGGTTTCACAAACATTTATCAGGGAAGAATTCTATGACAGTATTACAAGTATGTTCCTTTAGTACCATAAAAGACATAAAAACCTCAGGGAGCAAATTGTTAAAATAATTTGGTATTTTAATTTTTATCTTCCCCAGACTTCTATGGAATATCAATTTGAGGAGAACACTGCCCTTGTGTATTCTGGTACAGATTTGATATCTAACTTTCAAGAAACAGAACCTTTCTACATGAGGTGCATATTCTCCCAGCTCCTGGGTGGATTTTTTTTTTTTTAATGAGTGAGTAAGAGTAACAGGAGACCAACTCTCTTACAGGAATAAAAAAGGACAGGACTAATTAGATGTTTTTCTAAAAGGTGGCTGGTCTAAAAAGAGACCACTGCCTGGGTCCTGCAAAGTGCAAAGAGAAAATGATCCCAAAGCACAGGGAGCAGTACAGGAAACATCAACTAGGTATTTGTGACATTCTAATTTTGCAAGGAGAGGCTGCAGTGCTGGTGGTGGTTCAGCTGGGAGAATGGATGGCTCTCAATAGCACTCCCAGCAGTGACAGAAGGGATGGAAGAGATGCAGCCAGGCTCTTCACAGAGTGTGGCAGGTGAGAGGCAGTGGCACAAGCTGAAACATGAGAGGCTCAGGACAACCCAGAAATGCAGCCAAGGCCCAAGGAGGTTGGACCATACCAGTCCTGGGGTGTTTTACACATCAAGTGGGTGAAGCCCTAAGAAACTCAGTCTGAGCCCAGAGCTGAGCCTGCTCTGGGCAGTGGCTGTGGCTGGACACCTCCCCAGATAATTATCCTGCCAGCCTGAATTGTCCTGCGCTGCTGTGATCTGTACTTAATGTATGGATACATGAATTGTAGAACACAGCCAGGCAGTAATAGTAAATGATCAGTCAAATGACTCATATGAAGGCTGGTACCATCTGTTATGATAAATATGGCAGCAGATGGAGAACTAAGGGTATTTCCTGTCTCTCTACATGTTTTAAGCCCTCATTCTCCAAGTATTCCTTTTAAAAAAACCTAAACCCTTTTTCATCTTAGGTCTGCAATTCTCAATCATTTTATAAGACAAGCTGATCGCTAATTGGACTTTTCCAAATGCTGGTTGTCAAAATAATATCTTGCTTCAAAATTTAGTCTCCCCTCTAAACTGTGGATTTTTTAAACCATAGTTAGGCAAGTCTGACGCTGAAAACACTGACAGAAGAAAAAGGTGACAGGGAAGTCTGCATTGCTCCAAACAGATAAGAGAAGATGAAGAAGAAAGAAAACAAAACCAAAAGAACAAAAACTAAACACACTTTATTGCTGATAAACTCTGGTATGGAACCCAGTACCAAAGGAAAAGTACCGGTTAAGGAAGTAGAACAATTAAATTTTTAACTATTTAGGATTTATGCCTAGAATACACATCTGTTCAAAAAAATCTTCAGTGGCACATGGCAGCTAAGCCAGACTGGAGCTGACAGAAGCTACTGGTCTCCTTCAGAGAGAGAAAAAAGCCTAGAAAACCTGCAAAGTGTATGGAAGCAGGCTTTATACTCTTACAGAAGTGTTTTTAATGTCACACACCAAATCTAACTCCATATTAGTACTGTACATAGGCAGCCCACTAAATGGGATGTTTTTACATGAGCATTCTCTCAATAATGTCTTTTCTGTTTTGAGGGCAATATGCTCTACAAAAGTACATTAAAACCCCTAACTTCTGTGTGCTCCAAGTGTATCTCTTCTTTCTTCTAAATATACCTTAGGCAGTACACAAAATGGAAGACTACAATGCAAAATAAAACAAAGAACAAGGTCGACAACTATGTTTTCCAAAACTTCACACCAGCTTCTACATTTTCACTTTCCTATTCTTCCACATTTATTGCTGGATAACCAGGAACAAACACAGATTGCTGGACTTCGTCCTGCACATGTGGTTTTATCTCCATCTCTGATTAAAGTGCCAGAACGGGATCATAAAATAGGACCTCAGAAAGGCACTTTTTAGTTCCCCGCACAGCTCTTCAGCTGGCTGAGGTAACCAGAAAACTACTCCAGGACCATGCTGGGTTTGCAAGTGATAATGGAAAAAGAGGAGAGCCTCCAGGGTAGAAAGGGCCCCAAGACATTGCTGGGGTGAAATCCACACCTTGAGTAAAACTCAATGAGTTCAATAAGAAATCAGCTTCTCAAAGGACAACAGATAAATCAAGAAAATTTACAATCAGTAGGGAACATAAAGGGACCAAGAGTTTATGCTTCTGATTTCTCTGAAAGAAGCATGAAACTCTACAGAGGAATTCTTACAATTGAAGACCTACTGTGCTCCAGAGTTTTTGCTTTGTAAACAACATACGTATTTTTTGAAATAACAATTCCTAATAGAATATAATTAAAAATAAAATGGGTAACATACAAAATAAAATGGGTAATATGCACACTGTGCTCTCTCCCATCTCTGCTACAACTGAAATAACCTCTTCAAATGAGTCTGAAAATAGATGAGGTTTGCAGCTTTGCAGTATCAAAGAACCACAAAATCATTAACTACTATACTATTTTTAAACAGTGAGTGAAAAATAATCAGAAATCCATAAATCACTTTCTTAAAATATTATCTCTAACTGACATAGTGAGAACCCAGAGAATAAAATAAACATGTTAGTCAGTCTTAAAGATGGAGTCCACCTGGTCTTGTCTGAATGACTAAAGAACACAGTGAACAGATAAATTATCAGTGTGTGAAGGTGAGATCCTCAATACTGAACTCATCATGCTAGCATTTAAATGAAGTAGAATAGAGACTAGGACACTTAACAAAAGTTACCTGTGCATTCAGAGTAGGGGAGTTATTCAAAAGCTGAAAGAGTCTTTCCTACCTGACCAGAAATATCCCTTGAGGGAAATTTTAAAACTTAAGTCAGTTTAAAAACTACCCTATACCCCACCTCAGCATCAATACATGCAGGTATCTCAAAGGGGGGGTGCCACAACG
This sequence comes from Dicaeum eximium, assembly GCA_013396995.1. Taxonomy (NCBI): domain Eukaryota; kingdom Metazoa; phylum Chordata; class Aves; order Passeriformes; family Dicaeidae; genus Dicaeum; species Dicaeum eximium. Next base: position 630,581 of record VWZP01005262.1, on the reverse strand, counting down.
ATGGTGGCAGACTCTTTCCAGTGGTGCCCAGAGACAGGATGAAGCAGTGGCCATATACTAAATCACAAGAAATTTCTCCTCAACCTGAGGAAGAACTTCTTTTNTACATGTTTTAAGCCCTCATTCTCCAAGTATTCCTTTTAAAAAAACCTAAACCCTTTTTCATCTTAGGTCTGCAATTCTCAATCATTTTATAAGACAAGCTGATCGCTAATTGGACTTTTCCAAATGCTGGTTGTCAAAATAATATCTTGCTTCAAAATTTAGTCTCCCCTCTAAACTGTGGATTTTTTAAACCATAGTTAGGCAAGTCTGACGCTGAAAACACTGACAGAAGAAAAAGGTGACAGGGAAGTCTGCATTGCTCCAAACAGATAAGAGAAGATGAAGAAGAAAGAAAACAAAACCAAAAGAACAAAAACTAAACACACTTTATTGCTGATAAACTCTGGTATGGAACCCAGTACCAAAGGAAAAGTACCGGTTAAGGAAGTAGAACAATTAAATTTTTAACTATTTAGGATTTATGCCTAGAATACACATCTGTTCAAAAAAATCTTCAGTGGCACATGGCAGCTAAGCCAGACTGGAGCTGACAGAAGCTACTGGTCTCCTTCAGAGAGAGAAAAAAGCCTAGAAAACCTGCAAAGTGTATGGAAGCAGGCTTTATACTCTTACAGAAGTGTTTTTAATGTCACACACCAAATCTAACTCCATATTAGTACTGTACATAGGCAGCCCACTAAATGGGATGTTTTTACATGAGCATTCTCTCAATAATGTCTTTTCTGTTTTGAGGGCAATATGCTCTACAAAAGTACATTAAAACCCCTAACTTCTGTGTGCTCCAAGTGTATCTCTTCTTTCTTCTAAATATACCTTAGGCAGTACACAAAATGGAAGACTACAATGCAAAATAAAACAAAGAACAAGGTCGACAACTATGTTTTCCAAAACTTCACACCAGCTTCTACATTTTCACTTTCCTATTCTTCCACATTTATTGCTGGATAACCAGGAACAAACACAGATTGCTGGACTTCGTCCTGCACATGTGGTTTTATCTCCATCTCTGATTAAAGTGCCAGAACGGGATCATAAAATAGGACCTCAGAAAGGCACTTTTTAGTTCCCCGCACAGCTCTTCAGCTGGCTGAGGTAACCAGAAAACTACTCCAGGACCATGCTGGGTTTGCAAGTGATAATGGAAAAAGAGGAGAGCCTCCAGGGTAGAAAGGGCCCCAAGACATTGCTGGGGTGAAATCCACACCTTGAGTAAAACTCAATGAGTTCAATAAGAAATCAGCTTCTCAAAGGACAACAGATAAATCAAGAAAATTTACAATCAGTAGGGAACATAAAGGGACCAAGAGTTTATGCTTCTGATTTCTCTGAAAGAAGCATGAAACTCTACAGAGGAATTCTTACAATTGAAGACCTACTGTGCTCCAGAGTTTTTGCTTTGTAAACAACATACGTATTTTTTGAAATAACAATTCCTAATAGAATATAATTAAAAATAAAATGGGTAACATACAAAATAAAATGGGTAATATGCACACTGTGCTCTCTCCCATCTCTGCTACAACTGAAATAACCTCTTCAAATGAGTCTGAAAATAGATGAGGTTTGCAGCTTTGCAGTATCAAAGAACCACAAAATCATTAACTACTATACTATTTTTAAACAGTGAGTGAAAAATAATCAGAAATCCATAAATCACTTTCTTAAAATATTATCTCTAACTGACATAGTGAGAACCCAGAGAATAAAATAAACATGTTAGTCAGTCTTAAAGATGGAGTCCACCTGGTCTTGTCTGAATGACTAAAGAACACAGTGAACAGATAAATTATCAGTGTGTGAAGGTGAGATCCTCAATACTGAACTCATCATGCTAGCATTTAAATGAAGTAGAATAGAGACTAGGACACTTAACAAAAGTTACCTGTGCATTCAGAGTAGGGGAGTTATTCAAAAGCTGAAAGAGTCTTTCCTACCTGACCAGAAATATCCCTTGAGGGAAATTTTAAAACTTAAGTCAGTTTAAAAACTACCCTATACCCCACCTCAGCATCAATACATGCAGGTATCTCAAAGGGGGGGTGCCACAACGATGGTGGCAGACTCTTTCCAGTGGTGCCCAGAGACAGGATGAAGCAGTGGCCATATACTAAATCACAAGAAATTTCTCCTCAACCTGAGGAAGAACTTCTTTTTATTGAGGGTGGCAGAGCACTGGAACAAGCCACCCAGGGAGGCTGTGGTGTTTCCCTCTCTGGAGAGGGAAACAAAACCCACCAGGTTTTGTTTCAAATTCAAAACCCACCAGGATGTGTTCCTTTGTCACCTGTTCCAGATGACCCTGCCTTGGCAGAGGAGTTGGACTGGATGATCTCCAGAGGTCCCTTTCAACCCTAAATATTCTGTGATTCTCCCAATGGCTTTCTTGATTTGAGTTGAGCTTCTAGGTACACGCTCTCAACTATTTTCATGGGAAAGTCCATTTCATGAAATGCTGCACAAAGACATTGGCTAGGACTGTGGAGTTTTAGAGACATCAGGTTTCCTAATTCATGTGTTCACGAAAAAAATTTAAATGTCTGGTAAAGTAGCTAGCTTGCTACAACACAGAACAGTACTTCCTTGCTACCAACCCTTTCTCTGAACTTCTAATCTTCTTTTACCACAAAAACTTCAGACACATTAATTTTGTTCAATCTAAGGCTTCATTTATGTGCCCTGCAAGTCAGATACTTGACTTTCTTATTACTGTCCTCTTGCCCGTATTCAAAGCATTAGCCTTTTGTAAGTGTAATAAACATCAGTCTTCAAATCATGGAGAATCCTTCATTTAAAATGAATAATATGTTTTGTGGTTTGAGTTTTTTTCAACAGAAACATATGCTAACAGGTCCACATTCATTTCCCTGAATATGTATTCATTTTTTTCCTCTCTCTCTTCTTCCAGTAATCCACTATTCAACAGACCTTGTGTATCTCTCTCCTGTCTTTCTACCTAAGCTCAGAACAAAAACAAGATCCACTTAATTCCTTCAGTAGCTATCCTCTGTTTGCAGGTTAAAAATGAAATGAAATGAAATGAAATGAAATGAAATGAAATGAAATGAAATGAAATGAAATGAAATGAAATAAAACCCAAAGCCAGACAGTACAAAATTCTAAATTTTCCTGGTACACACAGATTAAAGTATGTTGCTGAGAGTACACATTCTTATGGCCAACTTAAGCCCAGAAAGGAGTTATGAAAAGTGCGTCCTGGGCAGCTAAACAGGACACAAACAAATTTAGTTTTCTAACAACGTAAAAAACCAAAACCAAGAACAAGAACAAGAACAAGAACAAGAACAAGAACAAGAACAAGAACAAGAACAAGAACAAGAACAAGAACAAGAACAAGAACAAGAACAAGAACAAGAACAAGAAGTGTCACATTAAAACTTATCTTAATATTTCTTTATTCTAAAATTTGGTAAATCAATTAACCTACACGATAGACCAGTCCTGACTCCATCCTCAACAGATCTAATCCTTTGGCCCAAAATGCAGAATAACAACTTCCTTAACTTTTGGAAGCCTTTTACTCAAAAGGCTCAGCTCGATAGCTCTTTTCTGATTCCAGAATTTGTTAAAGTGGGGTCTTTTTACCATCAAGAAAGCACTGCTGAAAACAACTGGGCAATAGGACATGGCATTGCCTTCAAATGCTTAGGAACCATACTCAACATCAAAATTGAACTCTTTGGGGTTTTTTTCAGTGTCTGGTTGTCTGAAAAATATATCCTTCTCTTCTCCTCAAACTACATGCTCCCAGTCAATATTTTAATGAAAAATCTAAATTTCACTACTAGCCAAGTTTCAGCTGACCTGCATTGAAAGAAGCCCATCATATATCCATTTCAAAAGAACAATTCTGCTATACTAAGAAAACACAAATTCCTCTGAACAGTTTTTTTAAGAACAAATTATTCACTTTCATAATCTCTCTCTAAAGATCAGAATACACTTAAGGCAGGAAAGCTCTGAACCATCTAACAGAACTTTTAAGTCACACATGTCAGCAAGATCTTGTTTTATATATGCCCTAATATGCCCAAAGTGAGGGTTAAGCTAAATATGTATAGTGGCAGGTTTATTTGTTTAAAATAAAATCAACCAAATGTAATCAGCATCCCATTCCTATTTTAACTCTTTTTAAATGTTTCCATTAAATCCATTTTCCCTGTCCTTAAATGGCGCTTTATATTCACTTTAATATTTGGAATGTGTTTAATTTTGAGAGACTTAAACTAAAACAACCATATTCAGATGTACATTAAAGCAAATCTGGACAAGAAGGGCAAGGAGGGCATTTTTTTCTATAATGTTCACTAAAGAGAAACTTCTGGATAGAGAGATGGGGAAATCCTACTTTTTAACCATACCTTGAACTGGACAACTTCACTAGACTTTTGTAGTTTTTATCTCTTTTACAACTTAAAACATTTGTATTTCAAGTAAAAGTATCAGTGCTTAAACATGCTTCCTTATGCCCCATTTTTTGTTTTCTTTTGGTTTTTTTTTTAACACAGACACAATTAAACATTTAAATCATTTATTGAGAAACCCTCCAGCACTGTTAATTTTGTTGTAATTTCTTCAGATTGCAACAGTAATCAGAAACAGATGGACACGCTTCCTTCTCTGAAGCGACCTCAGAAAGTAATGTAACTTGGGCCAGTCCAGCTGAGCCTCAGTGCTCATTATTTTGATTCCTTCATCCTTCGCTGGGGAAGCCACTGTCAGACACTTGCTAATCTAAGAGGTTTACAGCTGTGAGTGAAAACACAGATAAGGAGCTCACTAAACCTTCTTCTGGAAAAGCCTTATGCATGTGGATTCAATCAGAAGTCAGATGTCAATACAAACACTAGTTCTCTGACAATGGTTACAAATGCCAAAATTAAACCATGGTGTATACATTGACATTTGCATGTGCACACAGACACATTTTAATCTAGCACCGTAAAATCTAAAGAGTCTTGTAACTTCTTAGCTGAGATACTGTAAAAAGTAACATCTAGATCTTTGTGCAACATAACACCTAGAAAAATTCCAGGACAATACATCAATTTCTGTCTTTATTAAATTCACATTGGTAAAATGCAGAAGTAAAAACTGGATGAAATATAACTGTCTACAATTATATTTTAGAGATCTGTTTTTAAGAATTTGAGGGATGCTAAATTCTGCAACAGGGAACTTTCCTGTACTAAAAAATTCAAGTACTATTATATATTTCTAGGAAATCACTGACCAACAGTAATACTTCATACAGCTTTCTCTAAACTGCTAGACAAAAGGACCTTTTATTTCTTATTGCTACAATAAAACACATTTTGCAGTGTAACTCTACCAGAGCTTCTCACTTTAGACTTCATAAAAACTTTTCTGCCATGTTTTTTACTGTGCTTGCTTGTCCTTTACTAATAAAACTAATTCATGGACCTAAAAGTTCTTGAACAGAAACAAAACAACCTAACTGCAAACATAAACTGAGAAAATACTGACCCTGTGGTCATTTAGTAGGGGCAGGTTTGATTTGACTTATAAATCCGAAGTATACAAACCCTCTTGCTTGAACCTACACAAAGGTTTGCTGTATTTAATGCTCCGATGTTTTCTGTGTTCTCAGAATCTTACCAACTAGTTGAATACATATGCATATTAAAAAGAAATACATTTTAACTTTTCAAAAGTAATATTCCCTAGAGTGATAAGGCATAGGAGGACTACATGTTGCCTAAACAAAACCCACCAAAGCCCACAAGTAACACCTCAAAAAAGCTATGAAGAACTACTGACAAATATGCTTAGTGCACAGAGCACTGCCAAACAAAAGCCTAAGATTTGGCCACCTCAGGATGAAGGTCTCCCTGAAACTCCAGTTGCACTGCAGACAAATTTCTTTACGCTGCTGAAAAAAGAAAGCATGATGGGGTAATTTCCACTCTGCAAGGATAACCAGCACTGTGGAACTGATAAGAGGTTATCTGCAAAAACTGCCTGAATAAACTGGCCATACTTGAGGGGTAGCTTTTTTGCAGCATTTTAAACCGAAAGTCTCTCCCACAAATTTTGCTCATTGCTAGCTTACCTCCTGTTTGAGTGATGACTTGAATGTCACTAGAAAGTGGTCCATCCCCAACAGAAGTAAAAGCAAGAACCTTCACAGAGTATGTTTTCTGGGGCACAAGATTCCCAATAGTGGTAATGTGGCTGTCAGCCACATTGTGCTTCATCCAGCTGTTAACATGCTGAGTGGGGTCCATGGTGTAATAAACTCTGTAACCTTGTATTTGCCCATTG
>VWZP01005262.1:581428-617610 GCA_013396995.1 Dicaeum eximium | reverse complement strand
AAAAAAAAAAAAAGGGCAAAACCACAATAAAGGGAAAAAACCATTTCTGTAATTCTTTAGGGGGGAATACATAATTTTCAATTTTATGAAGTCAAAGAAAAAAAGGGATTGAAGAAGAACAAAACCAAAAACCTTTTATGAAAGATAAGACAAAAAGAAGATAGTCCATGTTGTCTTCTGCATGTCTGCTACTGTTCTCCAGACCATCTTGGCTTTGGTCCAGGAAAAGAACAGCTAAGGAAGAAAAAAAATGATCTTTTTTTGCTCCAGTTGGACAAAAAAAAGAGGAAGGAAAAAAAGAAAAAAAAAAAGAAGAAAAAGAAAAAAGAAGAAAAAGAAGAAGAAGAAAAAGAAGAAGAAGAAGAAGAAAAAGAAAAAAGAGGGACAAATGGTACGCTGTGACTGGGCTATGGCCAGGAGACCTGGATATGCTTTCTTTGAAGCATATCACAAATTAATTTTTTTTATTTTTTTTTTTAATGAACAAATGAAAAGGGGAAAGGAAAAGGCAATGTGAAGAAAGAAAGGTCACAATATGAGAGTCACTGATCATAACCAAACAGGACAAAGGAAAAAGAAAATCAGATGATGGACATTTCCGTGGTTTTTATTTTGTTTTGTTTTTTCCTTAAGGAAAACAAAACAAAACAAAACCAAAAACAGGACATAGATGAGAGGGATGAAAGGACAGAAAGAATGAGTAAGATCATTCTGTGAACGTTAGTTCAGCACTCTTACCTCTTATTGGTGTACCACCTGGGTGGATAATATGAATGCAAATAAGATTAGAAAGAAGAAGCATTAGTACGAGAAGAAGGAGGCTAGGGCTTTGGAAGAAGAATCAAATTAGATTTACAGAATTAAATAAGGTCTTAAGAGAAACTTGAATTACTATACTGTTAAAACAGGAATATATTAGATAGTATTATCAGGTTATAAAAGCAAGTTGCATTGTACCACAAAGGGCAAAAAGGCTATAGTTGGCTGCACTGCCATTCTCAGAGTAGCGTCTGAGTTCTTAGACGTTTGGTTATATAGGGTTAGATATGAATCAAATATGCCTCAAATACTTAAAGGAAACTTTACAAAACTGTACTTATGACATATTTTAGGAAAATATTCGAAATTCTATTTAAATATATATATATATATATAGATATATATATATATAAAAAGAGGATATACTGAAGTCTATCTCAAAACAAACACTGTAGTTTAGGCTGGATTATGGCATTTACTGTTCTAGATCTATGTGATACATGTGTACTGTTTCTTTCAGGTGTTGCTATGACTGATAAGACAACATTTCTGTGGAGGTGTGCGTGTGCGCCACTATAGGGATCTGGTGACTACACTGACTGTTAGTAAAATGCATGCCATGCATTTTAAGAATAATAATACTAATAATATAATAATTATCATAATCATAATCATAATATTCTGAATATGGAAATTAGTGGGGGTGAAGTGCGCTTCAGAACTAAGCACTTACCAATAGATTCTGGAGATTTAAATACGGAGAGAAGAAAGACAGCATAAAAATATTATTATATTCCTTATAATTTGGTACAAAGTTTTCAGTTAAAGCTTTATATACTAAATCATCTATGTCACATGTGAAAAAATCTTAATTTACATTAACAGAAGGTTAATTTACACAGTTCTGCTGACAACAAGCAAAAAGTAGGTTAACAAGACGATTTAACATCACAGGACAGGTCAAAAGCTGAGAATTCTGGGAAGACACGTGATTAAACAACTTAGATTCTACAACGATATCTACTACAATTGTCAAAGAAAAAAGCTCATTGTATCCCAATGATCAGTGATCTGATCTTATTTTGGGATAAGCGTTAAACTTGATAAATTTAGAGATTTGTTTGTTTACTTGTTTTGTTTTGTTTTGTTATGTTTTTAATCTAAAGAGAGCAAAAGAATAAACTAGGGCAGGAGGAGAGTGAGAGAACTGCTAGGGAGGTGCAAGGGGCAAAGAGAGAGAGAGAGCAGCAAAAGCTGGAATCTACACCAAAAGCAGACTTCTGTAGATCCAGAAAATATAGGATTCATAAAGCTTTAGCGTGGACGCACACTACTGTGGCTAAATGTGTTGGAAAAATGCTCAGCCAGCAAAAAACCCCCAACTTTGTTCCGTAGATTACCCAAAGATTTAATTTCCTTTTTTCTTTTTTTTTTTTTTTCAGGTATAAATCTGCATGGGAAGAAGTACTGTGCTTTATGTATTTGTGAGAGGAAAGAAGATGTGTCCCAACTGGCTAATCTTTGGTGAAATCAATGTGGAAAAGACAGCAATAAACACATTTTAGATTTTAATTGAAGTGTCTAATGCAGGTTTTGGTTTTGATGAATATAACCATTGGTACTCCTTGCAATTTCTGAATGAAGTCCAATGTTGAAATAAATTTGTTAAAAAAAATTAAAAGGAAAGAAGAAAGAAAGAGGAGAAAATGGATCCATCAAGTACTGCAAAAAGCAGTAAAGAAAAAATTATCAAAAAATACAGTCACAGCAGTGAGCAATGTGGAGTAAACAGAAGCTGCAAAACACATAGAGACAGACTCTATAGAAAGCTATGACAACATCACAGACATGGACAACACACTCAGTAACACAGAAAAGGAGAGGGGAAAGAGAAATTATTACCTATAAATAAAATTTTTTTAAAAAGGAAGAGAAAGAAAAGAAAGAAAAAGTGAGAGAGAACAACTCTGGGCGTCGGTGGAAACAGTAACAAGACCCTACCTGAGCGTAGCTGCTTGATGCGGCCATTGTTGTTGCTTGTGTCAACAGGCAAGAAATCTTTGAACCAAGTTATTTCAGGATCAGGATTGCCACTGGCTGCACATAACATGGTAGCTGTACGAGTTCGTTCAACCACCTTCAGCTGTGGGCCCATATCAATGGTTGGAAAACCTCGAGGAATTTGATCCTCTGAAAAATAAGTTGATAAATTGAGGGATTTCATGTTAGTTGTGCAGTACTGCATGAAAACCCAAACCATCATCCTGCTTAACATTCAGTGATTACCTAATTGTTTGTAAACAACAAACAATTGATCAAAATGCTTATACAAAAAAAAAAAGTTCATTTAAAAATTGCTATAAACTTTATAATTATAAAATCAGACGAGATACATTACCTTGCATGCAATCATTGGACTCATACTATGGTACCATACAACACTGATGTTGCCCTGCTTGCAGAAGTCCTTACTATTTCATGTGAAATATCAAATTACTGTGTCTACCAATATTAAGGAAAACCCCTTCTCTTTATACTAGATAAGTACATAAGGAAGGATGATCATGCAGTATAAGATCTGGCCACTGACTCAGAAGACCTAAGTTACGTTTCTTGCTTTTGTTATTATTACTTATCTGCTGTTGCTAAACATCTATTGCCTCTCTGTTTTAATTGTCCATCTTACACATGGACTTGACAGTTCTTTACTGCTGCAGGGAAGTGCTGTGAAGATGAATGCATTATATGAGTGCAAAACACTGAGAAATCCTAAACATTGGAGCTGTGTGGATAGCAAAGTTACAGTAGCAGGATACTCACAATGATACTGAATAGATACAACAGTGTCTATTAAAATACTCAGATACAGCTCAAAATCCTCATGTTGGTGTTGTTAATACTGAATATTAGAAAATATTGTACAAGAGTAATTGGCCTTCAAAATGTGACACCTGCTAGCAACTAACACTGGAAGCTCAGTAGGATCAGGAAATTCCCCAGAAATCATGTTTGAATAGCTAAAATAACCTGTTTGAAATACAAAATTGTGCTCCTCATTTCCACTGCAATGGCAAAAATATTTTTATTGCAAAATAATATCAATTCCATTCAAAAATTGAAATCAAAAATGACCAAAGAAAGAGGATCGACACTAACGATAAGCCACATGTTATTAAATGTCTTGACTAATCATTACTGATATGCAATTGATTAGGGGATAAAACTATCAGAAGAAATTGTTCAACATTAACTCTCTTTAGTTAATAAGTGTCATATTTTCAAAGAGGTCAGATAAGTCTTCAGACTTTTCTGAAAAAATGTATAGCAAGCAAGCAAGCACAGCCTACAGATCTTTGTAGTTCCTGGGGTGTGATGCTGCTTATGAGCTACTTAACTGCTTGCAATACAAGTGCACATAGAGAACTATAGAATTAGAGAATGGCTTAGAATCTTAAAGGTCATCTACATTTGACCCTTCTGCCATGGACAGGAACCTCTTCCACGAGACCAAGTTACTCAGAGATACATCCAACCTGGTCTTGTACACCTTCAGGGATGGGGGATCCACAATCTCTCTGAGCAACCTATTTCAGTGCCTTACCACCCTCAGAGTAAAGCTTTTCGTCTTAAGATCTAATCAGAACCTACCCTCCTTCAGCTTAGGGCAAATCTCCCATTTCCTATCCTTTTTGAAAAAGCCCCTCTCCCACCTTCTTTTAGCTCCCTTTTAGGTACTGGAAAGCTTAACAAGGTCTCCAAAGCTTTTTCCTTTCTAGGCTGAACAGCCCCAACTCTCTCAGCTTTTCTTTGCAGAAGAGGTATTCCAGACCTCTGATCAACTTGTGGCTCTCTACTTGACTCATTCTAACTAATCAAAATCTTTCTTGTGTTGGAGGCTCCAGACCTGGACACAGTACTCCAGGTTGGACTGTCACAAAAGAAAAATAGAGGGGTACAAGCATATCCCTTGACCTCCTGGACATTCCTCTTCTGATGCAGCCCAGGATGCAGAGTAAGTCTCCCCAGAGTAAGTCTCAATCCGTTTTCCACTAAGTCTGTATTGTTTGGAATGACCCCCACACAGGTACAGAACCTTTCACTTGGCCTTGTTGCACTTCCTCAGGTTCCACCTCTCATGCCTGTTAAGGTCAGTCAAATCCTTCAGTCTGTTGACCCCACCACCACACAGCTTGGTGTCATTGGAAAACTTCCCAAGGGAGCACTCAATCTCACTGCCTGTGTTGCTGACAAAGGTGCCAAGTAGCACTGGTCCCAATACAAATCCCTGAGGATCCTCAGCTGTCACTAGTTTCTAACTAGACATTGAGCTGTTGACTGCAACTCTAGGAGTGCCATCATCCAGCCAATTTTTTATCCACTAAGAGTTCCACCTGTCAAAATCCATGCCTCTCCAGTTTAGAGAGAAAGATGACATTTGGAAGACTGTCAAATGCTCTGCACAAATCCATATAGATGATTTCTGCTGCCCTTCCTTGTCCACCACTGCTGTAAAGCAAACCTAGAAGGCCATCAAGTTTGTCAGGCTGACCTGTTTACCCTCTCCAGGCTCTTTCTGGCTCAGCCATCTAAATAGTAAGTGTGGGAGGGCATGCTGTCCCACACCTTACCACTATTAAACCTGACGATACCTCCCTCCCCTGTCATACCTAACTTATACCCCTATGAATAAGTCCTGATAGCCCTTCACCAAAGAATATCTTCACCCTTGGAGAGAGCTGAATCCTGTCTCCATTCATCAAGCTGGTGCCACATATAAGCCATCTCATTATCAAAGAAACCAACATTTTGGTGATGACACTAGTCATGGAACCACGTGGGTCCATCTGTTTCTTTCAATGTTAATACCTGAAACTGGAAGAACAGAGGAGAAATAACCTGTGCCCAATTCACCAACCATTCCGGGGCCTTGGTACAGTGAACACAACTGTCCAGAAAGCTTCCATGACTCTTCAGAACTAGAATTTCTACCAATCAGCTGTTAAATATCAAATCATTCACCAGCCATAGGCTCTTCCCAAAGAAAGGTACGTTTAGTGTCTGTTTATAAAAGTCTTTGCTCTGGTATTAGCTGACAAGATTTGACTTGAGACACAGATCAGGATTTTTATGACTTTACCTTTCCTGCTTGGCTTATACAGAAAGCCCTAGAGCCCCTTTTGCAAATACTTAAGTGTACAACAAAGATAATCTATCTTAAATGTTAATAGGATGGAGTAGTAAAGGGCCTCCCTTTCTTATTTTTAATAAGGGCAATTAAATTCCATCAATCTGCCTTACGCACAGAACCTCTTTGAATGAATGCTCTTCATGAAATTTTCATGAGAAACATCACAATCTAACATTCAAATACCCAGAACTATTATATTTCTGACAGTTGTGGCTGGTATCCAACCTGGCTTTCAGGTATCTGGCAATAAACTCAGATATTCAATATCAAATGGACCAGGGATATAATAAAATTTCTAATTGGAGGGCTTATCACAGTGGATTTAGTTTTTAAGATGTTAATTACTTTTTCTTTCTCTAGGTTTATTAATGATTTGTACAACTGTCTTTACACTTTAGTGATACCAAGTATGACAGATCATCAAACACTGTATGAAACAAAGCTGAGCATCAAATCACTGAACATCTGCATCTCAGCCACAGTAAGAGAAAAGTAACTACTACAAATTTTTTATATATTAGTACCTCTACAATTTTATGTAAGATGGTCAGAAAAGTATTTTTTACTGATCATTAATATGCTCATTAGGCTCTAAACTATATTACATACTGCTCTTCCCACGTAATATTCAGTTCCAGTCAATTAGTTTCCAATTCATCAACAATTTAAATCAGACTTGACCTTCTCAAAGCCATTTGGTACTGTCATTTTGAGAGGCCATTAAAGGTCAGACTTCTCTGTCCTTGTGGCTTAGTGACTTATACATGTAATACATATTTTGTTTAGGATGACAGATACAAGTGATTTAGAAATAGGCCACATTCTTTGAATTTGTTATGTGTCCTAAAGGTGCTGAATTTCATTATTGGCATTAAAAGAATGCATTTAGTACTGCACTAGTATAATTTCCAATCGCTGCATGAACTCCACATAAGTTATTTTTCAGTGTATGATCTGAACAACGTAGAAAACAAAGAGAGGCTACCAGATGAGTCCCAAAGAGAGAATGTTACAGAATTACTTTGCTTTGCTTTGTATCATGGTTCTTAGCATTTCTCAACTCCCTGTATATTCACTCAGTTTGACATTGCTCACCTAAGACACACAGAATGGACAACAAAGAGAAGCTGGAAGCCACTGAGCTGCTAAAAAGTTGTCATCTTCTTGCCATTACTGAAACTTGGTGGGACGTGACTGGAGTGTGACTACTGATGGCTACAGGCTCTCCAGAAGAGACAGGTGAGGAAAGAGAGAGGCAGAGGGGCTGCCCTCTAGATCAGGAGGTAGACTGAGTGTGAGGAGCTGTCTCTGAAGAACAGCCACGACAGGTCAAAAGCCTGTGGGTAACAATCAGGGCCTGAGGTAACAAAGGGAACCTTGTGGATGGTTTTAAGTACGGACCCCTGATCAAAGGGACCCTATTGATGAAGCTTTCTGCTCCAGCTACAGGTGGCATCATTCTTGCAGGCTCTTGTCCTGCTGGGGCACTTCAACCATCTCAAAATCTGCTGGGAAAGCAGCATAGAAAGCTGCAGGCAAGCCAGGAGACTCTTGGAAAGCATGAGGGATACCTTCTGGAGCCAAGGAATAGACAGCAGCCCTACCAGAGGAGATACAATCCTGGATCTGATAGGCACCAGTGTAAGTGAGCTGATCTTGAGCATCAGGACTGGAGGGAGCCTGGGCTGCAGTGACCATGCATTGCTGGAGTTTGCAGTCCTGAGGGATTTGGGCCAGGTGAGGAACAAGGTTAGGCCCCTGAGCTTTAGGAAAACAGACTTCCAGCTCTTCAGGGAGATAGCCAGTGGGGTCCACTGGGAGACTTCCCTCAGGGACAAGGGAGTGGAACAGAGCTGGCAGATATTTAAGGAAGTCTTCCACCAAGTGCAAGAGCTGGCAATCCACAGGAGCAAGAAATTGGGCAAGGAAGGCAAGGGAACAGCAGGGCTGAATAGGGAACTGCTGGTCAGACTGAAGGGAAAGAAGCCAATGGACAGGCAGTTGAAGCTAGGATAGGTGGTGACCTAAGAAAAGTAGAGAGATGAAGTATGGTTGTGTAGGGATGAGGTCAGGAAGGCCTAGGTGAAGCTGGAATAGAACCGGGCAAGGAATTGTTCAAGGTCAGGTTGGACAGGGCTCTGAGCAATCTGGTGTAGTGAAAGGTGTCCCTGTGCATTCTAGAGGGGTTGGAAACAGATGATCCTTAAGAGACCTTCCAACAGAGGCCATTTTATGATCCTATGATTCTGTGTTCTGTAAACAGTGTCCTTACTGCCAGTTTAGTAATTGCTTCCCTTCCAAGAAACTTGATTGGAAAAAGCACATTAGCTTTCACATTCAGATTTCAATATAAGTATACCTAAAACAAATGTAAAAGACATAGTTTTACCTGTTGCTGCATTAGTCCTAGAGGTGAGCTTGCTTTCATAAATTCAACAGCTTTTAGGGTAGAGATTCAAACTCAGTGGTTTTGTGTGAACAGTAATTTTGGTGGAGTGGTATCTTGAAAATAGCCACAAGTTAAAATTATGCTCTACCAAAAAAAGAAAGCATACTTATCTTTAAGTGGTTTCGAGAGAAAAAAGCATAGCTGTGTCACAACTACGTATTATGAACTCTGTTCTGCTCATCACTTAACCCTATTTCCTCTCATCCTAAAAAAAAAAAAGGTGTTGATGCAATCTCTTTTAGATTTTTTTAGTGATGTATTACTTAATAAGATTTCAGGTTTATAATAAGATTTCAAGTTATGAAGGTATACTGTCAAGACTATGCATACACAAAAGCTGGATCCAAAGAAAGAGGAGGATTTCAGTACAATGGCTTTGACCCTTTGTGGTAAACCTGCATGTGTAATATACAACACAGCTACAGAAAGAGGAAGACAGTCACATTTAGCTAGGATTTGTGCCACAGCTTCTTAACATTTTGACTACTTTTTCTGTAAAAGGTTACTTTCGGATCATGCGTAGGCCCTGCTGGCAGCAAGAAGAATGTTAGCTTTTAGAAACAGATTGAGTTTTGAAGTCTTAAATTTTGCATAGCTACCTTACTGAATCACTCTGGCAATCACTATCGTGTTTTAACAAGGAAGACTGAATAGTGTGAATAGTCTTCTGAGTTACAGTACAATATAATGATACTGCTATGATATGGATATGAAGTACAAATGTGAAGTATCCAAGGCAAATTTTTATGACTGTAGTTTTGGACTCTAAAGGCAAGGTAATAGCACCAGGACTCAAGGGCAGACAGGTGTCAAGAAAACTGGCTAATGTTTGTTAAGTATTTAATTTCACATCAACTATTTTCACCATTGAAACATCCGTGTCACAGAATATGAATTTGGAGTTCACATTCATATGTAGAACAGAATATTAACCTGTAGTTAAATCTGTGTAATCTGCCTAACTAAAATACATACTCACAGTGTTTGACTCTGCCTCTTGAAAATTTTGCTTATGTAAACCAATTATTCCTATTGTGCAAACGGAAGGTGGTTCTCTACTCTATTCAGGAAGAAAAGAAAGTGCATCTATTTCAAGATTCACTGATAGGTTTGCCACTGGCAAATTTTAGTCATTCTGCAGCTCACAGAATAAAAAGGCACACATGGAGCATTCCCAGAATACATTATAGATACTGAAGATAAACTGCCACAATAAAGTTTATTATTTCAAAGAACAGTGTAAATAAAGCTTTTATTTTCACTATTCCAGATGGCAGCAGCATATAATTTGCACTGTTTTGACATCATGACCGTATTATTCAAAATCATTCTTCTTCCTACTGAACTGAATGCAGGATAGAGAACAGTAAAATCAAAGAGACTAGGGGAGAAACTAAAATCACCATTTTGCAGTGAAGTTGGTATTCTGTACTATTATTGAAGAACCACGCATATAAAGGAATTGAAAAATAAAATCAGAGCCAATTCTAATTACACATAAAAATTAAATTGGATTTAAAAAGATATAAAGCACCAGAGAAGTGCCAGTTAATAAACATTATTCATACTGAAATGCTTTACATGGCAAATTTTGGCAAATAGAAGTAATTATGAACACACAATAAATTATTTTGTGGGATCCTTTGTTCGAAGTTGCTATATAGAGATGGATATTTTTTCTTAGTGGTGCTGTACATCAGTAAAGCAGGGTTATGGCTGCACTAGAATAATAGATCTTGGTATCGGTTGGGAGTTCTCTTTAATTTCACACTATTTTACCACACAAGAAAAGTGAATTAGACATTGATAAGATGATCAACATAAAAAATTCAACATGAGAACAGCTGTCCATACCATCCCATCAAAACCCATGCATTTCAAAGTATCTTCATATACTGAAGAGATGTGCAAAGCACATTTTGATACAAAAGAAAACAAATTTGTTTAGTAGCTCTGTATGCAATTACCCTGCAAATTGCAAAGTAATGTCTATATAACAGAACACAGAGCCACTTAGACTGAATTATCATTTGTATGAATGTTGAAGCAGCAATTTCACATTGCATTAAGTCAGTTAACATTCATTGTTATTAGCATTTAGCTTTAAATAAGTTCTCTGTTTTAACAAATGAGTGCACTGAGCCTTTGAAATTAGATATCTTCATAAGGACATGAAAATGGAAAAAAGGAATTTGCACCTTTCAGCAGTTCTCAAAATCTGCAAAATTAGACTGCACATAGCAAGCTTTTCCCAAAGTGACCTATCTCACTCACATGGACAATGAAGTATCTCTCTGCTTTAACGGTGACATTCTGAACAACAAGAATTAACATTTGTAGATCCATCACTCTTATGAAAACAAGCCTCAAAATAAGGGCTTATTCCCAGATTCGTACACAGGCGAGTCATAGCTTAGAGCAGATCATATAATCTGAACACCAATATGCCCAAATTTGGTTTTGATTGAACTTTTGGATGTCTGTTCTGTTCATTTGGAATGTAACAGGAAATACAAAAAGCTGTATCCCCCCGCCGCAAAAAAAAAAAAAAAAGCTAGGGATCCAAGCATCCCTACCATATGTCTCTTATCTAACACAAGGAGAGTACTCAGAGTCTGAGGTAATGACACAAAGGCAGAGAATGTGGTGGTTTAAGAGGTATCATATATTTAGGAACAGAAATGCTAAACCTCTGAAGCAAAGAGGATACAGCATCCTACCTATTTCCATATGCAAATATTCACAACGAAAATACTATATATTTTGTGCTGGTGAATAAAAGACAAGAAGACTGCAAAGGGTGGCAATAGGAATTTCCATTATTACAGTTTCTGATTTAAGGCTTAGTTTTCAGACAGGGTTAGGATTTCGATTACACTAAATCGGGGTTAAATTGGGGCTTGCCAAGAATCAAGATTAGGGAAACAAAAAAGCATCCTTGCCCTATCCAGTCAATACTTTTAACACACTAATATTTGTGCTTTTACATCCTCCTTACTTTTACTTGAAAAATAAAGGGGGAAGGCAGTGCAATAATGCAGGCAGTCCTTGCTTTAAGCTTTACTTTTTTACATCACATACAGCTTTATGGTGAGGTAAATAATAAGATGAGCCGCAGGTTCATATATACACCAGAGCACACTTTTCACGTTAGTAGCCTGAATATACTGGTCCAGAACACATAAAAGCATTCTTTCCCTTTTCTTCCTCTCCTTTCTACTCATTAGTACTCTGTGTTAAAATACTTATACTAGTAAATACATATGACACTTTCTATAAATAGTTACCTCATACTCATTCTTAAGTATAAAGCAATAAATCATCACCATCAAGTTCCAACATCTCAGTTTGAGAATGGGGTAGAAGCATCTTGTTTTCTTGCTTTCAAAAGAGCAAGAGAGAAAAGAGGAAATCAGAGCAGTCTGTCAAAGGAGTTCTCAGACCATATAGTCTGCCTCTCCCTCCTTCCTTGTCATGGCCACTGCTGTTACTGATGTAACATTCCTGCTTTCGAGGAATTGTTTCCTCAATGCCATAATCTTCCTCAATGTTTTTTAATGCAGCCGACATACTCTGTAGCCCAAAGTGTCAACAGTAAACTATACTAACTGCATTAATGTCACAGCTGCAGAATTTAAGAACCTGACAAAGCAACTTGTCAAAACCATTAACTTCGCTGAAGAATTGTTTTTAAAGGAGAACAACACTATTTTCTGCATTTCTAGCTTGGCATCAAAACTTGTACATTTTAGAAAGAGAAAAGGGATATTCTCACTTCAATAAGTGGTTACATGCCTCAAATGACCTACTGTTTAGCTCCCTAAAAGAAAGGAATGAGGAATAAGGGTTATGAAATTGTATTCCTTAAGTTTTAACAAAGGATATTTCACTCAGGATGTTAAAAGACCTTTTGGTGCAGTGAATTAAACAGTAAGGTAGTATCTATGCATTTCAACTGCTTTTCTGGTGCCCAGCACAACAATGCACCTGTATAGATATAACAATTTGAGTGAAACTTCATAATTTCAATAAAGAGCAAATATAAGTGTGAAACAAACCCAACAGAAGTCCTATTACTGTTGAAGAGATGGAGAAAAAAGAGAAATGTTGTCAGAACAGAAGATGAACTTTGGAAAAATGCAGTCAAAGAAGCTATCCCTTGTAATTCAGTACTATTCAGTGATGTACTAATGTTGCTCATACAAAATATGAACCATTTTTCTACATCCAATGCTGCATTCATCTTCATTGTCCTGAAAAGCATGCTTAAAACATTCATAATGCTTACATGATTACAGACAGGGGACTGTAAAAAAGCAATAGGCTCAGTAGCTTCCAATTTTTACGTTTTCTTTGCTTGTTTTATTTTAAGTCTTTCCACCACTATGAACATGTGTCTAGCAATCAAGAAAATGCTGGAAAATGTAAGGCACAAAACAATGTCTTTCATCATGTACTCCTAATATATATAAGCAAAAGGCAGAATCCAAAGTACTGGCAGAAGTTAAAACACATGGCATCTTTGAAATGGTATGAACCTTTAACAGAAGGAAGAAAGTAGCTCCTTTATGAGTAGAAGGTGAAGTAGTTCTCTGATTGCTTGGCTATGCAGGGAGTGGGTGTGCTCTAGACTTCATTCTTCATATGCTTGAATATGAGGGAGGAATCCCTCTCACTACTTGTGTGTGTCACCACTTTTGGCAACATTCCCTTTCACAGATACTGAGAAGATGCCTATCTTGTAACAGGGATCTGTTAGCAGAGAAGAACAAGCGTAGGAAAAGGAAGAGAAGGGAGTCGATATTAATTGCTTTTTTGTTTGGGGTGAGTTTCACCACTAAAAATAAGCCCTTTGTCCAGACAAGGATGCTACAGGGGGAAAACACCATTGATTTCTGGTCCAGAAGGGTAAAGAAGAGCTCTCTCTCTAGGAGAGGACACACACTGCTTAAAATCCAGCTTTTCACAGTCCTCTGGCAAGTTGAATAAACACTGCTGATAAAAAACCTCTAATGAGTATGGGGTCACACAGAACTTCACATTAACACTTTATAGTATACATGGCTAAGGCATGTATACTATATTGTATACATGTATAATGTATACATTATATAATATATTGTATATATGTATAATACATTGCATAATATATTGTATACATGTATAATACATGTGTATTCAAGGTTTTCATCTCATAAAGACTCGGAGACTCATGATGTCAAATGTTCATTTTGTCACCCACACCCAATGTTTAGAACTGTGGCCTGAGACTTTGGCTCCTACCTGAAATTTTGCTGCTGCCCTAAGATGAAGTAAGTGGGAATAGTCTGTGACTGAACATGCTTCACGACATAACAGTGAGTGCTGCTATTAGAAATGATAGATAATGTCTGTACTCTGAGTTATTGTGTGAAAGAAAATGCTCAACACCCCAGCATGCTCTGAAGCATGGCAGAGGCCCTGCCTTGAGCTTGCACAGAGGTGATGCAAGGCAGCACTCGCTCTCATCTGCTGGGAGCTTGCTCCTGTCCTATGCTCCTCCAGCACATTTTTCACAATAATATTCACATGGCCTTGAAAAAGGTATTGTGGATCACTGGGAGCTGAATGGAGCATACTCAAGCAGGCTTTCTTTTCAGGCCTCTGAGGGAGGGAGATTACTTTTAACATGACACTTTCACATTTGTCTAGAAAAAATGGCTAATATTACTCATGGAACTGTAAATGAGGAGTGATGTGGGAATTCATTCATAAGATGTTGAACATTGAACAATACCAGATTTACTCAGCTTTGCTATAACTCTTGCAACAACTTACTTGACTAATTCCACCACAAGTTATATTGTCAGTAATTTGAAACAGGATCTTGGCTAGGCATAGGAACACAGGATGTTAAAAAGTGATTTTTTAAAAAAAAACTTTTATTTGCTGAGATCAAGGTTCACATCTTTAAGCACGTCATAATTATTTTATTACTTTTTCATTATTTTAAATAATTATGAAATTCAGTGCTACCTCTAAAAAAGGTAATGAAATCAAAATCCACAACAGGCAGTGTAAATTGAAATTTGTTAGTCTAGAGTCTGAGTGAATATATTTAGATTAAAATATAATGTGGTCCATAATATTTTTAAACATTTGCATAGTAAATATTAAACTGATTTTATGTATAGTATAGACAAGCTTTTTGTTTTCATAGTTTCTGTCTAATTTCCTCACCAATTTTTATCAATCTAATCAAAGACCACCAATCATTCCTGATCTTTTTAAATTACGAGCCTTGGTTGCTTCCAGTTGATTTTGCTTTGGTTTGTTCTGATTTTTTGTAGGAGAAACTTCTGCAAATTAAAATGATAATTAGTTAACAAAAACCAGTGATGCTTCTGTTTTGGTGGAATACTTCACTGGCATGTACATAAAAAGCCAGCTGTACAGCGTAGCTGGAAGTCATGGACCTCAATGATGGCTGGGATAATGTTTGAATAGTCCCGTGTGATCGCCACAAGGGAGGCAGGGCAGGGGTGGGTAGGGGAAGAGAAACGGAGAAAGAATAGAAGAAAGTTCCATGTTATGTCAGTTACTTGCAAATTCATCACAAGCTGGTTTGTGAAGAATAGTTAATGAAGTCAAACAGCTGTGGAGAGCCAGTTCCTGCCTTTGAGCAGACACACTATGGCAGAGTAAGCTTAGCATAGCACTGTATATGTTAATTACCTCAAAACCAGTGCAACCACAGAAAACCTCCACACCAACTCTGTCAACAGACTTAACATCTGATCAGTTGCATGAAGAAGGTACAAATGAAGAAAGCAGAATGCTTGATAACAGAAGATGTGGATGTTTCCAGTGGTGAATTAAAACTCAGTGGAAGGCCCTACGCTACAGAAATAATGCAAGCAATTGACTGAGAAGGCCAGGGTTATACATGCTTTCAATAATAGAACTGTTTCTCTTTGGATTTATTAATAGTAGCATCTGTCATCCATTTTACAACAATATAAACCCCATGTCTTTTAGAGAAAAGAGATTGAACGATTTTTCCTGTGGGCTGGAGAGGTAGGCATAAAGAATTTTATATGTACTCTTTAGAAGCAACTGGGAACAGGTCAGATGTTACAGTAATTGAGAAGTAATTTATACCACTAAACAAATACATAGCAATAAATCTCAGACCACACAAAAGTATTTCCGTATTCCAATCATTTTTGTACCTGAAGAAGACATAAAAATCAATCTGTGCGTACAAAACAACTTTCTGCTTTTATTTCATTAATGCATTCTACTTTGAGTATTTGAGTTTGTATCCCTTTAAGTGATACAATACAAGCTGTTCAATTAAATGAAATGTAAGAGTGCTTTTAAAAACAAGAGTTGGTTGTTTTTGCCTTTTCTGTAACTTCCAGCTCCTTTGGCAAATGAGGAATGTATTTTCCTAATACATATGTAGTTTTCTGTGTGTGTGTTCTTTCTTTAAATATTGTGCTTCTGGAAAAGTTTAGTCTGAACTATTTATTCTGATGCATCCCGATCTTCATCCTTTCTGATTTTTAACCTTTAATATGACACATTTAAGCCCTCATGACCTATTGCAGGTAAATGTCCATAAACACTTTTATCTCCAAAGGCCCACACTAACATCTTACTGTCCTTTAAAAACCAAGTAACAACTTCAAAGACTACCAGCAAGAACAAAATAATCTCTTGTATTTTCGTCCTAAAATGCTTACGCTTCTCCAATATCAGTTAGGCCAACATTTCCTAATTCTCTAACTCTTTGGCATTTAGCAGCTGGCTTTCCACAAACGCCATTATCATGGAGATGACAACTGCAGAAACATGACAAATTTCTTGCCTGAACACACTGAAATTCAATCTCCCTCTGCACTAGGAAGTCTGAACGATCTTGGGAATTATCAGCAAGTACCTAACAAACCTCCATGTGTGTTGCTGATCATGCTTTGCAGCTCAGACAGGAAGACCATGTGAGCTTCTATTACCAACTTAATTACTCAAAAGAGAAACAAAACAATGTTTTTACAATATAATGTCCTGCTGAGGCCTTCAAAGACTGACAACAAACATGTTTAAAATGTTTCTACCAGTTTTAAAGAAGCTTAACAGAAACACCTTTCTCACAAATAAAAATCTAAAAATGCTCCCCAAAAAATTAATGACTACCACACATAGCACTCTTACGTTATGCTTGAATTTGGGCAAAGTATTTTATTCCAGAAAAGGAGACAAAAATTCCTTAGAAAATATATTATTTTACATGAAAACCAAAAATGTAACCAACTATGAGCCGTAAGCTATTGCTTCCTGATTCAAACCTAACATAGGACATCAGAAACTACCAAGGATTTAAAAGTTAGGATATACCACCTGAAATTTTGGGGACAATTTTGTAATGATTCTGAGTCAGGTGAAAGTGTATATCCATTATACATCAGGAAAACATGTAGTAAGGCTAAATTAACTGATGCACACAACATATGCAAGGCCAAGGTGTGACAGCATAAATTATGTGATTTCTTCTGAGTACATCAGATTAGCTATAGAAGGCTTCTGAGATCTTACTCTTCCCTATCTTTTTCACTACAGGGTAAAAGTTCTTTTCAATTAAGGTAAAAAAAAATTAAATAGGTATTGTTTATGTAACATGATTTTGCAGTGTTTCAGAAAGCAGACTTTCCCATTTTAGTGAAAAATGGGTACAGTTTGATCTTTATAGCTCCATAAAATTAGAGCAGATTTTTTAAAATTTCATAATTATTTTCTAATTTTCTATAGTGTTTAGTAATACTCAATCCACTGCACTTGAAAAAGATAATTCAAAATCCATTTTCAACATTCTGTAACATGATATAATAATATAAATTATGGAAAAAATCCTCCATATTTCCTAAATAAATAATCATATGCAGAAAATTATTTCTTGATTATCTTCCAATGGCTTTGAAAGTTTTTCATTACATTATTTGTCCAACTTAAAGATACTGAGTAGTCTCATTGAGGAAACTGACTGTAATGGAACTATTTACACACTTAAGCATGTTGCCAAAACAACTGTCACATTTCATAAATTCATTGCCATTTCATTTCGTAAGTTATTGCATCTAATTTTTTCTTCCTACTCCAAAGCAAACCAGATAATTTACAAATTTTCCCACACACATGACAAATATTACATTCTCTGTAACTGCAGTCAACTTGCATGCATGTCACTTGTCTGCCTGAGATTCATAAAGTGCTGTTTAGATTTTAATGTGAGTAAAATGAAAATTTAGACATGCATCATCAAGAATGCTTCATTTTACCATTATACTAGGAAGAGATCTTATGCTAAGCAAACACAGCATTGCAGAGAAATAAATTATTATTTTCTGATATCATGGAAAGAACAAGGAAGGTACTCAGCATTTGCTCTTATCATAGCTATCAAACTTAGGGCCTGAACAGGCAGTCTTTTAATGCAAACAACACTGAAAATTAGTTACTAGAAAACTAGTGCAGGTGAACTAACATACACACATGCAATAATTGATTTAAAGTCCCATGGTATTTTATCACCATTCATGGCTAATAACTATGTTTTAGATCACAATAGGATGCTGAGGCAAACAGCACTGAGATTTTAGCACTCTACCAAAGTACTGAGTAGTAGCTAAATACTAAAATTAGCAATTGCCACTACCACTTGTTCTACCAGCTACATGTTGATTGGCCTACTATTTAGAGGTTATAAGACTGCAAGCTCACAGCTGGAGTTTGTAGAGAAGAAGGGAACAACTACATTCTCAGGCAGGATGAGATGTTTGTTTAATGATTATTACAATAAAGCATGTATGTTTTCTATTCTCTTGATGTGTATATAATACTAATTAACAAGAGAAGAAGCAAGAAAATAATAGATGCTGTAAAACACAGAATTGATATTTAGCATGAGTATTGCAGGCAAAACTAGGACAATATCCCACAGAATGATCTAGAAACTGAATAGACCTTTGTTAGTATTATTAGCAGTGTTGAACAGAGACATTGATTGTTGATTTTATTTTACTGTATCCTCAGTATTCTAAGTGATTTCTGTTGTTCCATCTGCACACAAATTTATGTTGTTATAGTAAGGTTCTGGTTTGCATTTCTATATGTTTCTCTACCAGTAATGCAACAAGCTATGTTTATTTCCTTAAGACTATGGAGATGAATGCTCAGAAGATACTTACTGAGTTTTGAGCTTTGATCTTCCTGGTATTTTTACTCTAGAGACAAGTACCTTTTAAGACCTTTTTTCCTTTTACTTTCCCTCCCAATTTTCTTTCAGAAGAGGAGTCTTTCAACCAGTGTTTCGTCTTCTGTTCAAAACCACATCCCTAGAGAGTTGTGACTATTTGTCAATCTCCCAAAAGCGAAGATAAGAATTTAAAGTACTCCTTTCATTTTAGCTGCAAAATTAACTCCTTGTTTCCCTCCTGCTGCTAAACTCATTTAAAATTGCTGGTGCTCTCAGCTGTGGCTGACTGCCTAGGGTCACGGTGTCTGTAAGGCAGAGCTGGTGCAAACAGCGCCGGTGCAGTATTCCATTCAGTGCAGTGTTCCATTCCATTCCCACAGTGCTGGCACACACTTCATGCCAGAACGCTCCAGGGAAGGGTCTGAAGTCAGTCCATGCACTGCCTGTGGCTAACACCAGAGGAAATTAAAATTTAGGAAGAATTTATTGCAGATTATGAAGTTATGGTGTGGATGGACTGCTTTATCTCCAATATGACAGCTGTCTCAGCTCTGGTATTGCTTTATCATGTCGGATAAACACTCCACTTGCAGCATTTAGTACTATGAGACCAGTAAATAAGATTTGGTGGCAGCAATACTATTCCTGAGTGTGACAATTTACTTTTCCAATTCTTAGCCTACCATTTATGATGAAACTCCCACCTCTGAAGTTGTTCAAGAGATGTTTGAGTGTGTACTGCTTTGCAAGAAACAATTCTGATGACTCAATGCTTTCTGCCTTTTGTAATATGCTTTTCATATGGAAAGGGACAGCTAAGTTCACCCAAAATTTGGTGGGAGTGTGTCAGTGTACTGCAATATACAGGGTAAAAGACTGTGGGTAAAACTCCCAGAAGAATTTTAGCATGCAATTCTGAAAGAAGAAATGACAGAGATGTAACATCTGCAATATGACTATGCATGTGAGATACTTGCGCTCAGACTCAAAACAGCATAATGATCACATCTGCATGCAAATTCCAAAATTTAAATGTGATGAAGACATATGTGGTACTTAAAAACTGAAAAACAAGCCTCAGTTTCTTTCTGAGCGGTGAATGCAACAATCACTCCACAGATATTAACAGTCATTTCAAGCTCTTCAGATTAACTAATGCCATATTTTATCCTGGGTTTTTTTTTTTCCCTTCACTTAAAAGAAAAATCTAGCTCATACTAGAATATTAAGAGCAAAACATGGCTTATATTTCTTTTTGTATTCCAACAAAACTACTAAGTGCCAAGCAGTCACATTTTATTTCAGTGATTATTAACGAACAACTTTGTTCATTAAGTTTGTTCATGTTAAGATTGAGTCACAGAAATGAAAAAATTCCTTAAATCCTATTCTACCATTTCTAGAATTATTTCTTAACTTAATGTTCACTCAAGTGAGCATCAAATCTTGTGGGATATGCAAAATATTTTAAAAATATAGAAATGTTTGGCTACATCTAGGCATGGATTCCAGCTTGTGAACTTGAAACCCACAGATGACTAAAATAAAGAAAAGCATATAATACTCTAAATTCCTATAGAGGACTCTACAGAGGCCTTAGTAAATACTTTTAGAATGACAGTAATTCATTATGGCTAATGGCTTACTCACTTTACTTTTTTTTATCATTTCCACAGAGAAATAGGTTACTCTTAAAATGAATCAGAGGTTTTCAAAAAAACATAGAAAGTAAAAATCTTATCCTAGAAACACATTTGAGGCAGCCTTTAAAGAGTCTATATTTCACATCTGTGTTCACTTTCTATGAAGAAAACTGGAAGGACTGATTATACACTTTGTAGTGCACATATATATATAGTAGAAAGAAGAGGCTTCTTTACAAGGCACACAGCCAGGACACTCAAATACATATCAGCTTCATGTGTTCTGCTGTTGTGACACGAGTAAGGAACAAGTCACTGAACTATGCTGGATTTGGGAAACAATATTCAAATTATATAACATAATTTCATCTTCTAAACAACATGGGTCTGAGACAAGGACGTCTGCTTCTCTATTTCTTAAACTAAGTAGCATCTTTAGAAGTTCTGTAGACTTCTATGGAAGTTCTATAGACTTCATGTTTTAAAGCCCAATATCTCTAAGAAAATACTATTTTAATAAGCAAATAACCAATAATGAATCATACCCTGATAAAAGTTTAAAAACAGTGGGTACAATTCTGCAACACAATCTGAATTTGTAGCAAAAGAAGTTTGTACACTATGCAATGCTCTTAGAATCTAGCAAACAGCTCTGTGGTTCATTTCCACAGCCAGCTGGTCCTTCACAAAAAAAAAAAAAGGTTTCACGTTCTCTGTGTAGTTATTACTCATATACATGGAATAAATCTGTTCTGCCCAGGGTTTTTACTCAATCACCATTCAATACCCCTCAACAATATTCTCTTTCAAAATAACAATAGACAGAAGGGTTGAAGGACCTCAGTTTGTCCCAAGATACAGACACTGAACAGCAAAAGCAATGCAATTGGAATGTACGAACTCTTGAATTTCTCAGCACTCCCTAACTCTTCCTCAGTGCTTGGTAATTCCTGAGATACCAGTACTCACACAGTTCAACTGCTTTAAAACCTTCTACTCTTCTTGATGATTCACTCAATCAGACACCACACCACCAGCCTGGAAATAAGTTACCCATTCTCAGAGGTGTTAGAAAATGTGTTTCAGCAACTCATGTCGCCAAATTTACCCTAAGCCTTCTGGCATATGGATTTCAGAGGTAGCCACATGCCCAAAGGTTATATAATTTCACTGTGATGATGCTTGTTGCTCAAAAGAAGCTTATTGCTCAGAAGAAGTACGTATGTCTTGTGGTCTGGCTACAATATCAATGTTTTGCTTCCTGCTGGGTGTAGGAAAGACATCTCTGCTGGGGAAGGAGGTTAACTGCCCTTTGACCTTGCAAATTCTTTAAATAGCTCCAACCTTTGGTTAAGTTCAATACATGCCTTTATTCTCCAGTAACACCTCGTTCTTGCTTTTGAAGGAATTTTAGTAGAAAAACTCTGAACTGAGTTCTAAGGTTTTTAAGGGTCAGAGCTTCAGATTTTATCCTGAAGATCCTCTTTTGATGGCCATGTAACTGTTTCTTTTCTATATACATAAAAATTTGTATAATAAAACATCTAACCAAGAACCTCTACAGAACGCAGTATGGTGCTTCTCATCCCTCTGAAAAGACAACAAAAATAATCCAAAATTTTCATTAATTTAGAAAATATTCTAATGATGTTGAGGACTACAATTTTGAGCAAAAGAAAGCAGCAAAAAAACTTATTCACAAGAATACATAAAACAGGCCACTGTTAAGGTTTCCCTTCTCCTTATTTATTATCCCATGCACAGAATAATTAATTGGTAATATTCTTCCAGTTTTATAATAACACAGTATTTCAAAACTGAAGACATTTATTACAATGTCTGTGCAGTGTCTAGATCAGCACATTTAACCTCTTTGATTATATCTTTAGTAGAACTTCTCTTAATCTTTAATTATCAGTATTATTCATCTTCTGTGGATTCTTTAGCAGACTTTGTGAATTTAGTCAGAATCACTACGTTCCCCTATATGGTTAAACTTAAGCACATTCTGATTTTATCCTTCCTACAGCTCAAGCTGATATCACTACTCGCAAGGGTGATCATGATTTTTACGTCTGAAAATGCTATGAAAGCTAACTGTGTATCATGTTTTAGAATCAGCTGTTTTAAGAGATTTTAAGACATTCAAATTCAATCCAGAATCTGTGGCTACATGGATAGGCACAATACAGAGAGAAGGGATGTTACTATAAAAAAATCTACTACAAAATCAGAATTTACTATAAAATTTAGGGTCTACTATGAAATTAGAATGTTTTATCAGTAACAATGAAAATAAAATATTTTGGTATTCACAGTCAAAATACTTAAAGGCACTTCCCCTCTCCACAAGTTGACCATACACTTTGTTACATATTTGCTTAAAAGGTTTTACAAATTTATTTTCACATAAGAGATTTTAAATTACTTGTCTGCATTTTTTGTTGAGTAGATGAAAGAGGTTTTGTCTCTAGCTACCGAAAAGAAGAAAATAAAATGGCAGCTGTTCAGAAAATATGCAGAAGGAATACAGCAGGGTTCCTCCATAACCATGGGTGACCTGAAAAAAATCTGTCAGGACAGATTTGTTTTTCCATTTTTCCTAGGAGAAGCTACATTACAAAAAATACACCAAAATCTTCACATGGATTATTTCTATGTGATAATAATGATGAGAAAGTAAAAAAAAGTTTATGCTGGACTTTCTTTATGAAAGAAAATGAGTGGTGGATTTTTCAGCTACACAGAACATCATCAGGTCACAGACTGTATTTGCTTTCTGTATTGCTCAGGGAATACCAAATCAAATGTCTTTTTTATTGCAAGATGCTGAAAAGGTAAGTACAGTTCAGAAAATAACACCAAAATTTAGGGAACACCTGAGTGAAGTAATTTATTGTGCTAGCTTGGAAGATTAATGTTAGAGCTCTCTTAGAAAATAGTTGTAAATAAATAACAGTTCAGGAGAAGGAGGATGAGCACAAAAACAGGGCAGGTGTGGANATATATTTTAAAAGTACAACATAACCAGTATTTGCTCTGTGGTACAGTATATAGGAAAGGTTTAAATATGGGAAATAAATGATAAATACTTTCCAAACTGCAGATACCTGGATAGGTTCAGGAACTGTCTACCCTTGGAGCTGATAAATGTGATTGATCTGCATAAACAGACCCTAAATTTGCATTTTGATGTTTCAAGGTATTCTGTGATTTTGAGTCAAAATATACACACTCCTAATATATCTGTAGCTGACGCCAACTCTCCCATCCTCACCCCCAAATCTTCTTTTAAATCATCCTTTGAAAGGGTTTCATTAATTTATTTTTTTAGTCTAGAGATTTACTTTAATTTAGATAATTACTTCTGCATTGTGTTAATGAATTCCTATAATAGCACATAACAATGTGAACAACTTGGTGGCCAGTTGATTTCAATTCTGATGTCATATAATGCTTTCTGGGCCATGAAACTGGATGTTTATATGCAGTGAGTGTTTCATCTCTAGATTAATAGCTGCATTTTCTCTAGCAGCTTCCATCTATTCCATTGTTCAGGTTTTGTGGCAAGAACAGTATCATCACATAGACTTGTAGAGCGTCCAGCACAATGGTGCTTCAATTTTGATTGGACACACAGAAAGCTATTGTAATACAAATACAGTATTTGTTGATTGAAAGATTAGATAAATATATGAAAGCTAAAGAGACCCTATTATTCTCTACAGGGATTTTGAATCTACTGTTCTATTATTTTTAAAAAAAATACGGAGTGCTATTTGTGACAATGGAACATTTTCATTCATTCCACAGTGGAGCAAATGCAAAATAATGACTTAATATATGATAAGAGTATGGCCACTGAGAATAGGTCTATTTTGGTAAATAAATTACACTGAGCTATCATATGCCCCAAAGTAAATCGACAGCTGCAACAGTTTTCAGTAGGCCATTAGTGTGCAAAGATAAAATGATGTACTTTTGCAGAGACAAAAGGCGGGCACAACAGCCAAACCAGCTGATTTGTTAAAATTCAAGACTTTATGCAGACTGCTGGAAAAACCGTTTAACTTTACCTTTCAAACAGAGAGATGAGAATCTGACACGTTAAATGGCTATTTCTGGGCTGTCAGTCAGAGCAGGCCACGAGAGGAACACTGTAACTGCAAGTTATTGTGAACTTGGCAAATTTAGGCATAGAAATTAGACTGCTACAGTACTCTAAGACTGGGATTACAGAAATACAAGAAAGAAAAGAAAAAACAATCAGGAAACTAAAGACATCAGTTATTAAATATCAGGTCATAAAAAACCAAAATGTATCTGTAATTTTATTCTTTAATTTGTTTTCACTATGAATGATTAAATAAACCACAATAATCTATTGAACAATGGCCTTCAAAGCAAGAAAATGAAAATCATCAACATTTGCCTTCAATAGCCTAATATGTGCTTCATGTCTTGTCTTAGAAAAATTAACATAATTATTGCTGTTAATACTGTTCAGCCAAGAAGCATTGCTTTTCAGTAGAGTGAGATGCAGAATATTTTTATTAAAAGAATTCTATCACAGTAATATCTTGTCTATTTGTTTTGAGAAGTGTTCTTGGAGATCAGAAGATTGACTTTCAAGTAGATTACACTTTATGCACTTTATTATGCTCTGTAGACATAATCAAATGTAGCTGACTTTCATTTGAAAAGAAAATATTCTTTCATGTACAGATTTGAAAATGTTCATACATAATGAAAAAAAAAAACTGGCAATGGGAAACACCAACTAGGTCAAAAATCTGCTTAATTCAGGGTTCTTCCCAATGACCCATTTTAACCTATTTTCCCTTTTCCTTGTTCCTTGAATTATTACTATTCTTGACCTATGTCCCCACACATATTCTGTACTCCTTCATACCTCCCCAGCCCGAATCTTAGTGATGCATATCCCCTGTGTTTTCTGTCATGACTGCTATCACATTTTTCAAATTAATGAACACTGAGTGTATAAGCATCTTTAACTAGCAAAAGACTCAGTTCTGTTTTGGCTGATGTGCTTTGTTGCAACTTCAAAGCTCATATGACAGGGGAATTGTAAAAGGAAAGGTTAGACAAGGAATATTGCTGCATTTTCATTGTCTAATAACTCTCTTAAGCAATCTGTTGACTCTTTTGCTTCTATTTAATTTGCTTTAGAATAATTAAACAGTGATATGTCTTTTCAGAGTAACATTATGAAGGAGCTGCTTAATGAAAGATTTAGATTTAGATTTAATTCTAAAATAGAAGGTACATATTATGATGGAATCACAAAATTGACACTGAACTCTCAATAATACGAGTTCTGATAAATAAAAATTATCAAAAAATAATTAGAACAAAAAAAATTGCTATTTTGAAGTCAGAGTATAAAAACAACTCATCTATAATATAGGTCTGCCTGTTATCACTATCCCATTTAACTCCTGAATAGTAAGTTCCTTTAAGTTCTCACACAAGTTTCACCTTGCTTCCTTCCTTGAAAAGCTAACACCTGATATGAATGTCATCACTTTGTTCATTCTTTGTGTGAGTTATGTTTTTTGCTTTAGCTAGTTAAATAAAAAGCTATTTTTGATCCATGAATTAGCCTTTCAAAATTTGTATATTTGGCATAAAATTCGGTGGAGTTAAAAGGGACAGTAATGTATTTTGGAAAACTTTGTATTTACTTTTAATACTTTTATACAATGTAACCAAGCAGCTCTCCCCTCTTCAGATGGACACTGAGACAGTATTTTCCTTGATTTATCTTGAGGAAAAAAACCGTACATTATAGCTTTCGTTTTATTGAAGCGGACTGTACATAACACCATCACTAAATATCACTCTGAGACCTTTTATGGGACTTAACTTACAACTGAATGATCTCTGAAAAATGTGGCAACACCTGAGGCAACAAAAGCAGTACAGGACTGGTTTCAAAACCACAACTAGTACATTTCAAGACCAGTTTATCACAGAAAAAATCACATCCTAACATGGAGACCTCTAAGCAGAAAATTCCCTGATAAAATTCTTTAAAAAGGGCTGAGTTTTTTTGCTAATCATATGTTTCAAATGTTACAGTTATACATGCAATGTTTGTACAGAGTGTTTAATATTAATTTGGATAATGGTCTCTACAACAACCCACAAAGAAACAGCATAATATATTGATGTATTTTCTCTTGTTACATGCCAGTATCAAGGGACCCATGTGGAAAGCAGATATAAGGTCACAGAACCATTCTCACTTCTCAGTAGTTTTCATTAGCCATGAAGAAGTAATGTTTTCATTTTTATTCAGGTAACTGATGAATAGCCTAGGACCACCTAGATCCTCATAAGGTTTATGCCAGTGAGGCAACAGAAGCAGCAGCAGTGGTGACTGAGGTTAAGTGCAGGGGTGACTGTTGCATTGTGCTGTACAGAGGAATGCCTGAGCTCAGGGACACCTGATCAGCATTCCAGAGCCCCTGGAAGACCTGGGCGCTCTTGCAAGCCAATCAGGAATGGAGGGCATTTTGTCAGGAGCACCCACAGGAGTTAAAACAGCTCCATGAAGTGCAAGTGACCAGGAGTGCAGTGAACAGAGCAGGCACATGGGGTGTGGCATGGCAGAAAGATGTGACACAGTAGTTTGCATGGCCATTCATAAAGGCAGGGCACAAAATTTAGGGAGTAAGTCATCATCCACCAAACTAAAAGAGGACTGTGGTTTCCACTCAGTCAAAAGCCACTGTCAGAAGGAACACAGTGACCCAGACAAACCTCACACATCAACACACAGCTGTCCAGGTCTCCAGCTCCATGGAGTGTGTGAGCTTCCCATGGATGCCAGAGGGCAGTGGAGATGAGATGTGTTTGCACTGTGAACAAGTGGGTGATCTGAGAAGCTTGGGGGCAGAACTGAATGAGGAAGTGGTCAAGGAGTATGAGGAAGTGTGAGGATTAGTTCACTGAACTGTGAGAGGTTTGTCCTGGCGGACTACCTCCAAGAACAGGTGGTCAAGCTGCAGAAGACAGGCAAAGACAGAGATATCAGGGAGGCTGAGACAGAGCTGGACAGTGGAACGGTTCCAGTCTCAGTGGTGGGGAACCACAGCCTGCTGAAGAGAGGTCAAAAATCCACGCTCCAGTAAACATGGAAAGCAGGGAGGGAAGGAGGGAGGGAATGCATTGATAGAGGGGGTTGGGGAGTAGTGAAAAAACAAAACAAAAAACAAAACCCAAAAGCATCAAAAGAGGAAAGGGACAAATAAAGCCAGATGTTTTCCCCCTGAAATGCTTTGGAGCTGTGCAGGCTAATNAATGGAGTTTTTCAGTCAGTCACAAGGAACATCAAATAGTACCTTTAAGTGAAGAAACATGGTCTTCTTACCAAGTCTAATTTAATTCAAGCCAGAGTGTGTGTGCATTTAATTCAAGGCAGAGTGTGTGTGCATTGTGTNCAAAACAAAAAACAAAACCCAAAAGCATCAAAAGAGGAAAGGGACAAATAAAGCCAGATGTTTTCCCCCTGAAATGCTTTGGAGCTGTGCAGGCTAATGAGGCAATGCACTCAGCACACACCCAGAAGAACAGCCAGAGCTAATTGGAGCAGCCAACCTGCTCCAGAAATAAGGCAATTAATCACAGTACAACCAAGGAAAGGTGGCCTGTGGTAGTAATGCAGTTACTCAGACAACTGGACTTGATTTGGCAAGCCTGGTCTACTGGGGGTTGATGGAATCCATTTGACAAAGAAACACAATCTTTGGTCCAGAACTTGTCAGATTCCTGAAGGGGGCTTAAATTTGATTTGTCAAGGGAGAGGGCCACCTATCCCTCCCAACCCTGCCAGCTGGATTCAAACACCTGAAATGGATGCCTAGAGGAGTGCAAAGGCATTCCAGACACTTCAGTCAGTAAGCCAGCTTTCTCCATGTACACAAATGCACATAATATGGGGAGGAACACGTGCATACCTACATGGATATGACATCATTGGCATTACAGAGATGTGGTGGGATGGCTCCTATGCCTGGAGCAATTGAATGGAAGGCTTAAGTCCTTTTAGGAGAGACCAGCTGGGGACATGAGGGGCTCTCTATGTCAGTGACCAGCTGGACCAGTTACAGTGACCAGTGACCACTCTGGTATCTGTTGGAGGGACCACACGACAGGGCACAAGCCATTCCAGAGGTTCCTTGAATATACCAACAACAACTCCCTTACAAAGTGATTGGGGAGCCAACAAAGAGAGGTGTGATGCTGGACCTTAAACTCACTGACAGGCGGGAGCTGGTGGAATACAGTGCTCAAGGCAGGTTTGGCTGCAGTGACCATGGGAAGGTGGAGTTTGAGATCTTCAGGGCAGGGAGGAGGATATGCAGCAAGCTCACTGCATGCTCTGCCCTGGACTTTCAGAGAGCAAACTTTGGCCTCTTCAAGGACCTAACTGGTAGAGTCCCATGAGATAGAGCCCTGGAGGGCAGAGGGGGACAAGAATGCTGACTGATATTCAAGGATCACATCATCCAAGCTCAGGACAGATGCATCCCGATAAGAAGGAAATTGGACAAAAATGCCAGGAAGCCTCCATGAATGAATAAGAAGCTGCCAAGCAAAGTCAGGGCAAGAAATGAAGTTTTTCGGAAATGGAAATGGAGAGAGGTGGCCTCGGAATACCAGAAAATTGTGTGGAAAGATAGGGATTAGGTTAGGAAAGCCAAGACCGCATTAGAATTGAGTCTGGCCTTGGGTATCAAGGACAACAGGAATGTCTCCTATAGATACATTGCAAAGAAACGAAGACCAGGGATAATTAGGAATCTCTCCAAAAGGAAACAAGAGACCTGGCTACCATGGACAAAGAGAAGGCTGAGGTTCCCAATGACTTCTGTGCCACGGTACTCAACAGCAAGTGCTCCAGCCATGCTGGCCAAGATGAGAAAGAGACTGGGAGAATGAAGACCCTGAGTCCACTATAGGAGATCAGGCTCACGACCATCTAAGGAACCTGAGTGTGCAGAAGTCTGTGGGACCTGATGAGTTTGATCTGTGCACCCAGCAGATGAAGTTGCTAAGACACTATCCATCATTTTTGGAAAAGTAGCAGTCTGAAATTCCCAATGACTGGAAAAGGGAACGATAACCCCCACTTTTAAAAAGAAGAAAGGGGAAGAGCCAAGGAACTACAGATCAGTCAGTCTCACATATGTTTGAGACAAGACCATGGAGAAGTTTCTCCTGGAAACAGTGCTAAGGCATACTGAGAAACAAAGAGGTGACTGGTAACAGCCAACATGAAAGGGGAAAGCCAACAATCATCACAAAGGGGAAGTCACCCTGAAAATTTTGGTTGCTTTCTATGAAAAGGCCACAGCATTTAAGGACAAGGGCAGAACAACTGATATTTTCTACCTGGACTTATGCAAAGTTTGACAGTGTACCATATGACATCCTTGTCTGTATATGGGAGAGATACGAGTTTGAGGGATGGATGGATGACTCAGCGGATAAAGAACTGTCTGGAATGCTGTGCTCAGAGCTGTGGCCAATGGCTCACTGTCCAGGGGGAGAGCAGTGATGGGTGGTGTCCCTGAGGGGTCAGTCCCAGGGCCAAAACTGTTCAACATCTTTGCAGGTGACGGGGACAGTGGGACTGAGGGCACTCTCAGCCCCTCACTGACCACAGCCTGTGTGGTGCAGCCGACACCTGCAGGGCAGGGATCCATCCTGAGGGACCTGGACAGGCTTGGGAGGTGGGCTCATGCAAACATCATGACGTTCAGCAAGGAGTAGCACAAGTAATGTCCATGGCAATCCTGGACACACCTGCAGGTTGGGAGGGGACAGGATTGTGAGCACCCCTGTGGAGAAGGACTTGGGGGGGATGGTTGAAGAAAAACTCCAAGTGACCCAGCCATGTGCACTTGCAGCCCAGAAAAACCAAACGTGCCCTGGGCTGCATCCAAAGCAGTGTGGGCAGCAGGGTCAGAGGGGATTTAGCTCTCGTGTATGTTCAAGGCTAAGTTAGATATGGCCTTGAACAACCTGGTCTACTGGGAAGTCTCCCTGTTCCTGGCAGGTGGTGTTGAGACTAGATGATCTTTAAGGTCCCTTCTCACCCTTAACAGTCTGTGATTCATTTCATGAGTCTATGATTTTGAATTTACTAGCTAGCTTTTAATTTAGTAGTAGCTAATAACTATGTATTAAGAAACTACATAAAATACATTTTGTAAATCTCTACATGCTATCTGTTTTAAGAAAATAAAATGTCGATACAATGCAGTTTAACATGGTGGGTTAGTAGCATGACTGACAATAAAATGCTAAAGCCCTAACTTTACAAGACCTATACTCTCATCAATGGAAAAATCCTTCCATTCATATATTCACAATCCTACATGTACCCTTTTAAAAGTAAACAAATGCCATCACTTCTGCTATTAAACAGTAGACTGCAGATTCAACATTCTGTTGCCGTTACTATATCTGTCATTCATTTCAAGAAATTCAGGTTTTTCAGGTAAAATCAGAAACATATGCAGGACTAAAAGGGACAAATTCTGGAACTGTCAGTTGTAAGTATCAGGCAGGATTGAATAAAATTTATTTTGTACCTGAAATGAAAATACTTGCTTGGCAGAAGGCTTATGCTATTCAGCATCTTAATGCATTGCTAAATCCTTCCCTCTAAAGTGCACCACAAACTTTAAAATCTGTTAAACTGCAACACCATGATGTGTGGCTGACACAGATAATAGCAACCCTGTGGGTGACAGTGAACTGACAGTCAATTGACTGCTGTCGCCCCACGGTGATGATTAACAGAGGGGAGCCAAACTGAAGTCCCCTCAAAATGTCTTTAGCCACACACAAACAAAATCACATTAAATTTTGCAAAGACCTGGGGCTCTAGAAACTTCTATAAAATGAATTATGAAATAATTCTCTTGATTTTATGCACAGCATAAAGTGACTGTAGCTAAAAAAACATACATTCTTTCAAGTATTTTGGTTCTAAGGCTGCAACGCAGTGTCTGTTCTCTTTACTGGTGATGTCTCAAGAGGAGTAAAGTTTCTGCTAGTTAGTCCACGCTCTTCCTTACTAAAGAGTTGGCAACTACCACAGACTAAATTCCTCTGAATTTAATTGACCTGTTCCAGCTGTTTATTCCAGGTATATTTAATAACTTCTATGCAACTACAGTTGTATTTAATTTTTGCATATTTTGTATTTAATTTTATACTGTTTGTTAGAAGATATGTTTCAAATCAGACTATGGTATTTGTATGGCATGAAGAAGTAAACCCATTTTGTCACATCTTTTGCGAATGTTACCTTTCTGGGAGCAGATAAGGCAACAAAGGAATAAACCTATAATAAGAAATGAGTGTGTAGATTTGCCTAAGAGTTAACAATATCCTCCATTGTCTGTAATATAGAAATGATAATTTGGTGAGGCACGTATCAGCAACCTGCTTTATGAAACATTAATATCCCTTAAGTGGAATGGTCAGAACAGGCTGCTTGTTTAATCTTGTTTACATTTTCAATCTTGCCACTGACTTGTTCAACAAACAAAGGACAAACTCTCACCATCCTAATTTCTCACTTTTAAAGAGAGACAATACACTTCACCTCAACATAGCACATGGAAGACTGAAAAGTTACTGGAAAGGCTGTTTAGGCCATTGAAGAAGACTCCATCCAGTATCAAACTAACGCCCTGAAAGGAATTTTTCATTCCACACATCACTGTTCTCTATATTGAGAGCTTTGCTACATTTCCCTGTCAATGGGTCTTCAGTGCTGGTCTGAGAAAGCAGTGGATGAGATGGCAGCTCAGACTGTGCCTGTATGGGATCATCTGCCTCTTTGGAGAGACAGCTAACAAGAATTGGATTTGACACAGTTCTATCAAGACCAGCTTCTGTCAAGTGGGCACCTGTCTGTTAGAAACTGCAATATGACTGCAAAATCCACACGAACTGTTGATAATTTAGTTCAATAGTTACACCCCCTCACCAAATTAACAGTAATTAGAACAAGCAGCTTTTGAAATTGATCAGTTCCCATTTCCATTTTGTTACCAGGTTTTTCTATATCTTGTGAGGAATTTGCTTCAATTCAATGTCAATAAAATTTTAACTTTTTGTCAGGTTTGGTATTTTGTTCTTTTTAAGGCTGCATTAGAAGTTTGTGATTGTACCTTAGTAATATATTACCTGATGCCCTGTTTAACTTTACTAACAATCAATGAAAAGTGATGAATACAATCAGAAAAGATTCAGTTGAGATGACTGGACTTATTTTGTCTGAATTTTAAATATTCTTAAGAGCACTGAAAGCATTCTCCTTCACAAGGCAGCAATAGAAATTGCACAATAGGAAAGACAACGTGCTTTAGAATATATTCAAACCTGTCTTATTTCCTCCCATTATTTTTTTCTTCCCTTAGGCAAAAATGTCTACTTGTGACAATCTTTACAGATTTCAGTACATCAAATGAAGGAAGAATTAGATTAATTAAATGTAAGTTGGTAGTAGAGTATTTGTAGTTGCAATGTCCTTGAAGCTCTACCTTATTGCATTTATTTATAAATAGATCAGCTTTGCTTAATTGACATGATATTCCTACAAAGCAAAATAGAACAGAGACTTTACTCAGCCATGAATGTAGTTCATAAAGAAAGAAGAGATGAAGAATATTACAAGTTGTTGAAGAAAGGAAGATGATTTACTAGATTACTCTTCGGATTAATGTCTCCTAGACAGGCTAGACGCCTTCACACTAACTACAGATTAACTATACCTGTTATTGTCTTTGCATTTGCAAACCAAGCTTTTGTGGGTGTGAGGGAACATTGAGATTCTGTATTCAGTCATGTACGTGGCTGACTAGATGCAGAGAACAAGCATCCCTGAAGGTCTGCCTGCCAGTGGAAGTACCCAGATCAGAACTTGGACCCCACACAAGAACTACAAAGAATATTCATGCATGTGTACATTTCTAGCTATACACAGATAAATGCTTGCCATCTCCAATGGTTTCTGTGTTCACTTTTTCCCCATGACGCCATAGTAATTGTTTTACTTTTCCTAAAATAATTTTCTTCATGTTAATTGTATGTTTCTATATCCCTGTTGCACATAGCAAATACCACAAAAATGTGCCTGATTAATAACTTAACCACATTGAATACTAGACCCTAAGGATTTAATGAGCTTAAAGTTTTCTACATAGCACGTGCAATGCTTTGTGCCTTAGCTTGAAGCCCAACTAAAACTATCATTTAAGTTTTAAACTTAAGAGACAAGTCATCAATTTTCGACACTACTTTTTCCTTTTATATTTTTCTATTACGACCATACCCACAGCCAATATGTGACAGGCAAAATTCCAGATACTTTACAACACATTTCTGAATAAAAGCTGACTATTATTAGAACTCCCTGTATATTTCAAATCTTTCTAGGATATGAATACCAGGAAATAACTTTTAAAGTGGCAGAGGGAAATGGGTTTTTTCTCTTCTTTCCTAAGTGTCACTGTCAAAAAAAGGGGAAAATTTAAACAATTTCTTTAAAGTTTATTTTACACAAACCAGAGTACTATGCGTATTTATTTTCTTTACATAAAATGCAGCAGATCCATGACCAGTCATCACCCAGAAAAACACTTTACTGATCCCCTTCAATGTGAAGGTGCTAATTACAGAGGAAAGATTCAGCTGCACATGAAACAAGTGTGCATAAAACTTGTGGGGGTGCCTTTATCTCATTGATCTGTGCTCTTTCAGAAGTGTGGCTTGAATTCCCATACAGGGATTTCTGGAAGAGAAAAGGACTGATAGCACAAGTGGCACATGCAAGTTGATAGTGGGTGAATAAGTAAACTATGATCTAAAAAGTAGTGGATGAAGATTTAGAAGAGATGAAGCAGTTACTGAGCAATGTAGGGTACTGTATTTTTCTGTAACCTGACCAGTTCAGATTTCATCAACTCTTTCATGACCCAGTATTGGCTTCAAGTATTGTCTTCATGTAACTATAAAGGAGGTGGACACATATTCCTGTGGAAACTCAATTTCTGCTGAAGTCTGTATAAACCCTGGCTGAAAGAAAATACACGATCAAGTCTCAGTAGGAAGTCTGAACACTCCCATGGAACAGCACCAGGCATTTAAGACAGCAAATTCAAAACCCAGCTGATGCTTTTACTCAAAAGCATAAGATAATGAAGTAGAAACTAATTCAGGGAATTCCTGTGACCTCTTATTATACAGGAGGCCAGACTAAATAATCTTACTAGTCCCTTATGGCTGTCAAACCTATGGCCTCAGGAGAACTGAGTCCCTGGATCTGCAACTGATTCATTGTACAACTGTATACTGCCTTTTCTACTTCTCCATGTAAGAACATGTATTGTTCCTGATCCTATTTTACAAAGATGCTGTTAATCAATGATGGTATATTGTTCTAAACATGTGAAAGATTTTTAAGTAAATAGTAGCAATAGTGCATTACCAAAAGATGCTTCAAGAACATAAGTCATGTATGATAAAATTTTATTCTCATTCACAACTGCTCAATAAAAGTAACCAAGTAGGTAGTATAGCTCTTTAAA
Organism: Dicaeum eximium; assembly: GCA_013396995.1. Lineage (NCBI taxonomy): Eukaryota > Metazoa > Chordata > Aves > Passeriformes > Dicaeidae > Dicaeum > Dicaeum eximium. The sequence goes on along the minus strand of VWZP01005262.1, from coordinate 582,701 downwards.
GAGAAAACAAATGAGATGAAGGCCACCTGCCAAATTCATCCTTGGATTTCCTGGGGCTTATCCGTATAATAAAAACCAAATAATTTACATTAAAAATTCCTGTTTTATTAAAAATACAATCTCATGCAATTTCTATAAATAAAGGATTGTTAAGCATAATGGCCCTTTCACAGTAATTCCTGCAACTGCGGAATACCTTACTTTTCAGAAACTGCTTTGTGTATGATAAAATAGTCCTAAACAAGAAAAAAGTCCAGAGGAAAAAAGACCTATTTTTCATCTCTAGAATATACCAATATATTCAAATTATTAATTTTCCAAGCTTTGTTTTAAATCACAAACTTACCAAAAGAAATATTAAATGACGGGGTCACTGAACTAATGCAATATTATTATTATTATTAATTCAGGTTCCACCACTAATTTTAAGCATTCCATATATAATAATGAATGAAGGCCCATATGTGAACACTTATAAAAGACTCAGGGTGTAAAGAGACACCTGAGGGTCTAAATGAAATTTTTATTACCAGCATAATGTGACAGTAAGCTACAGGGAAGAAAAAAAAAATTAACCTTAAACTCTTCCACTTTTTTACAGATTGTATATTTTCCTACAGTAGGAATCTGGTAATAGGGAAACTTAATGGGAAGGCTTTCAACTACTATACAAGTTAGTACTGAAACAGACATAGCTAAATCAATTTTTACCAGACAAGGTCTCACCAACAGATGACTGCTGCATTATGTATGTGTAAATTCTCTAGACAATGGAAGTACAGGTAAGACCACCTCCAGCACCAAGAACATTCAGAATTAGCAGTTCCTCTAAACAGCTGATCCACAGCTGAACAGAAAGAAGCTTTTTCATATCCTCTAGTCCTCACAGGAGATACTGTGTTAACAGAACCTCTTCACCTCTATACCTTCATAATCAGGAACAGAAAGCACCAATTTCACAGAATCACAGAATTCACAGAATGTCTAGGTTGGATGAGACCTTCAAGATCATCACAGTCCAATCTGTGACCTAACACCTCAACTAAACCATGGCACTGAGTGCCAACATCCAGTCTTTTTTAAACACATCCAGGGATGGTGACTCCACCACCTCCCCGGGCAGGCCATTCCAGTACTTGATCACTCTTTCCATAAGAAACTTTTTCCTAATATCCAACCTATATTTCCCTTGATGCAGCTTGGGACTGTGTCCTCTGGTTCTGTCAGCTTCTGCCTGGAGAAAGAGCCCAACCCCCACCTGACTACAGCCACC
>VWZP01005262.1:543724-573944 GCA_013396995.1 Dicaeum eximium | reverse complement strand
TAAAATCATATAAATCCTATCAATAAACTATCAAATAAAACAAGCTCAAGTCAATTTTTCATTGTCATCTAACACTGAAGGGAATGCAGGAATACCGACCTAAATTACTCACATATATACATCCTGTAAATTTATTTATGTGCTTTGTTTCCTACAGTAATTCTGTTATTTTTGATGTAGGAAACTACAATGGAATACCAGATGACCAACCTAGAAACCTCATGCAGATGAAATCACTAAAGGAGAATGTGGGCATATATTTCCTTAATGGTGTATACAACCGCTGAAGTCTAACTGCAATTTAAAAAATTTAACTCCCACTGAAAGGTTGTAACACTTCAAAGACACCAACCTCCCTTTTCATGGGTATCAAAGATTTCAGAATTCTGCAAACACATGTACAATTTAATGTAAACATAAGCAAAAAATTTGGGAATTCCATGAATCCCTGCAAAATTCAGTTTTTATTTAAGAGAAGTTATTTTCAAGCTTTTGAAGATACAAAGAGAAAACTGCAAAGGTTATCACAATGTAATACAATTTTAATAAAGTAACAAAACCATAAAACCTGTCAATTAAAATGCTGGTTTTAAAAATTAAGTTTTTAAAGAAATGCTCAACCTTTTCAGAGACTTCCTGATTGTATCAGATAGTCGATATTAACGATGTTTCATATGGAAAAGTTTGAGAAGTCCAAATAACAGAACAATTTAATTTAAATGCATTTAAACACATGGGACATAGATAAATAGACACATAGACATAGACTGAAAGAGATCTGAAGTGAAGACAGAGTTTCCTCACTGTGGGAACTTTAATAATATGCTTTTTATTTTTTTAATAAAAAAAAGTGGATAAACTTCAGGAAAGTGAGCAAGGCTGGTCCAAGTCCTTTAATACTCTAATTTACTCTCTGGTAACCTACTGTGTTTCATTTATCTGGAGAGTTGCATGAGCCATGTTTAAGCATCTACTGCTGAATATCAGCTGCTAATGAAGTAGTATCTTTATTCAATTATGAGTGGCTGAGAAGATCTCCTGAAGAGGTTCTATTCTTCTGTATGCTTTTTAAGATTTCTCATTAATATATCTGATGAAAAAAAATCATTTAAGTCTGAATTAGCATCTTGGAAGCAGACACTGAGAAGACACACCCACGACAGATGGTAGGTACAGTGAAGGAAGCAGCAGACAAATCTTTGTTCAGTGCTGGAGAAGTTCTGTGCTTACACCAAGAGGACTCTGTTCATAGCTTTCATATACACTACAGTAAGGCACATACACTACTAAAATCTGCCTGCAGTTAGAAGTCTGTGAAAACTGTACCACTTGTGAAAAAGTCAGATCAAGACTTTTTTGAAAGTAGTACAAGAATCCTTTCAATATTATGCTATTTATTGTCTTCTCCACAATTGGTATGATAAAGATAACCACACACTTGGACATGACTTCCGTCCTCAGTATTTGCCTTAGCTGGTGTACTTCTGTTATCTTCAATAACTCACTCCCAATTTAGCACCAAACTCCAACACAAAGAAGACTTATACCATCAAGGATATTTTATGAGACATGCACCAGCTCACATAACGCTTCCTCTCTTGTGTTAGGTTAGCTCTGGCAAACAGCTGAACTCCCACCCAGCCACACACTCCCTCACAGCTCTTCCTCAGCACACAGGACACGGGGGGAAAACAGGCTGAATGAGCTGGGTCAGACTGAAGGCAGGGAGATTGCTCAACAGCTTCTCTAGTGGGCAAAACAGACCTAAGAAAAATTAATGACATTTCGTGCTGATTAAAGCAGGTCTGCAGAGTGAGCCTCAAACACAAAAATTAAAACACTAACTTTCTTCCTGTCCCCACAAGCAGCACTGTAGATGTCTACTCTGCCATGGAGCTCCTCCTCTTCTACCCTAGATGTTTCCTGTGCTGTTTCCCACACTGTCTTTGTTCCTTTCTCCTCTGTCTGTCTAGTATTTTAGTTTTTCCTTAAATATGCTTTCACAAGAGGCACCACCAGCTTCACTGACAGGCTCAGCTGTGTCCTGTGGCAGATCTGTTGCAGAGCTAGCTGGAGCCAGCTGTGTCTGGCACTGGTCTTTTCTTGCCACCCACTGCCAAAACCTCACTGGATACACTCAAAACACTTCTATATTTATACCGTAACTCAGTTTCTAATTTAACACGACTAACCTGAACTATGAAATCCAAAATTTAGCAAATTGTGGGAAGTGGTGAAACAGAGTTTTATTTTATCAGCATCTGTGACATAGCATGTGACATGGTTTTCATTTTGTTGCAGATGGTCATGAAAAATCTTAGCATTCGGGTCATCTTTCAAACAACATGAATTTAGAAGCACGTGGCTGTCAGTCACACCCTGATACTGTAGATTTTCACGCAGTTTAAACAAGAGCTATATTTTGCATCTTTGTAATTTGAACTATGTGAAATAAATATTCTGGTATGCAAACCATCACATCTATGCGCTGTGTCTCAAATTTGTATTTTCGTAACATAAGTTATACATACACCAACATTGTATTTTTCCTTTGTTCCATTAATAAATAATATTTCACTTATTGCCTTAAAAATGTTTATAAGAAACACAAATTATATTTAATTTAAGTTTACTTCAAGCTAATCCAAAAGCTGCATATATTAAGAGACGAAAAAAAGAAAAAATAGTGAAAAGGAAATTTTACAAATATATGAGAGTTGTTTCTTTTTTCATTGATGTGCAATTGCAAAGACAACAAAAATAAAGCCATTATATGGTGCATATTAAATTATCTAAAACCTAGTAGTATTTTTAATGAAAAACACTGGCTGGATTATCACCATTTCAAAGATAAGCAAGTAAGCTCGCAATCCAGCATGTAATACTCAGTTATGGCTCATCAATTTGATTAAAAGTAATGTTAAAATGAGAACTACAAAATCTCAATGCCAGTAGAGAAGCTATTTTTATAAACTTTCTTGAGATAAAAAATTTAAAATCTGGTACAAATGAGATGCAGTAATAAGAGTTGGAACATTGTTGGCTTAGCATCTGAATCTAAACATGTACACATGAATTTTCCTTTAAAAATGTAAGCAATCCCATCCCTGTTCAGCTCAATACATGCTCAGCTAAATGGGCAAGGAATAAGCCACCTGAGGCTTTTTTTTTCTTTTAAAGGCTATGCTTATAAAAATTATGGCTTAGGTACGGTGAGAAAAATGTGAGAAAATTCAATTTCTCTCCATGTAAGATCTGAAACAGAGTTTTTGCAAAGCACACGCAAGGAGCAGCCAGGTGCCACAAAGCACACAGGTGGCTGCCACCAGGCCCAGGGCAGCAGGCAGAGGCACAGCTGGCACAGCTGGCGTGTCACCGCCTCTGCTCACAGCCTACAGGAATGGCTTCAGTGAGGGAAGAAGAGTGACTCTAAGTCTGGTTACATTTTTTAGTCCATCATTCCTTGTTTACTTTCCCATGACAGGACATGGATCTGACTTTTTCTTTTGGAGAGTCCCTGGCAAGTACATTACAAGCAGTCTCATCTATGCAGAGAGACCTTTTTCTAGTACAAAGGTTACAAAAAATGGTAAAATAAGTCAAATTGATCCTACTGATAATTTCCTAGATTGCTGTTTTCTACTTCATCTGCAGACTTCTGTCCTTTCAGGAGAATGGTCAGGGTCTAACATGACTTTGTGACAGGGGTTTTTAGCTATACATATTTGATAAAAGTGACACCTATTAGTAGTCCTCACACTTATTCATTTCGTACAATGCATATGAAACAAATACACTGATTGAGAGGCAAAGTAAAATGGAAGTGAGTGAATGCTGTAGTCCAGTGATGTTGATATGGTTCTGCTAGTAACAGGCTTCCAACATGTTTTGCAAGGCTTCAGCACTTGGGCTTTCTCTGCCTGAACATGCCTCTGGATTATTTTTCACATTTTTAGCTGTAATAGAAACTTTTCTTCTGACACGTGGCTATCACTAACTTGGGTTGCCTTTAGTTACCTTTTGGGTCTTACAGCTGCAGTTTTCACAGCCATAGCAAGAGGTTACTTTGGGCAGAATGCGATATTTACGACCCTAACACACTGGTATTCATAGAGAGAAGGCTTTGTATGACAGCAGAGGCTTTGAGAAGTGGAGACATGGTGCAAATGAGCACTATGGGACTGCCAAAAAAGAGGCCCAGCCCTGCACCAGTTCTCCAGTGCTCCGATGCTCAGTTAAACTGCTGGGCAACAAAGGGAAGAGGGAAATGGCATCTGACATACACAGAAGGCGCAGTATGTAATAAAATCATTTGTAACATAAACCTGCACATTGGTGAAGAAACAGCCAACTGTAAAACTGGGCTAGCAAACATAAAAACTGTTCCAGGTGGATCCTAGAGGGAGGAAGAGGGGTCAACATGAGCACTGCATTTCTCAGACTTGAGGTGATTAGAATTGCTGTTACAGCCTGTACTACCAGACTGAAGCCATCTACTCTAAGACCCCACAGGAGCACTGAAAATATGAGCACAATACCAGAAAAAGGGGGATATAAAAAAAACTAGGAAGTGTTTTTGTAAAAGATTTAACTGTATGATTATGTTTAAGAATTTTTGGTGTAACAGTATTTGGGCTTGTGGTTTTCTTGTCATTCTGTCCTTTAATAACCAATTTTAGTCTAATTCAACTTGTTTTACAATACTTAAAATTTGAATTATACCAACAGTAAATTATTGTATTTACATATAACATCCTTTTCACATACAAGACCCTCACTTTTTTCTTGAAAGGACTGACACACATGGATAAAGCAGAAAACAGTGATCTAGGAAAACATTAGTAGAATTTGAACGGAACACATTTTTAAGTCTAAAATAATAATTCTTTGTTGCCTTTGGTGTTTAAAAGCAAGTTCAGCAAAAGAACATATATAGTGGCCCAAACACGCTTCTGGATTGCCTCAGGAAAGCTAAGGGTCACATTAAGATGTTAAACAAATGTTCATATGTTTTATCAAATTTAACAGGTGTTTTTTCTGTTAAAAATGCAGAAAGAGCGTTAAAAATATAGAAATATGAGAGCATAAGCAGTGGATTTTCCATGCCTTTCATGTTCTTCACCCTGATTTTTTTTTTTACTTGTAAATAAATTTAGTAACATCTCTAAATATAATGCTCCTTTAATCCAGCCTCTGAACAAATCTCATTATGATATACTCCCTAGAAAGAAATACACAATTGTAGAATATCCTGACTTAAAGGGACCCACAAGGATCACTGAGTCCAACTAATGGCCCTGCACAGGAGCTCCTCATTGGTTACAGCTGCTTCTTTAGTCTATAAAAACACACCTCATAGTGAGGAAATTTATTCTGTTTCTAGATGTGCTAAACCTCAGTCTTAGCCCAGATGTAACTCGACACCTGTGATGTAGCTGATGCATGCCAGAGAATGTCAAAGAATGCGTTGTGCAAAGCTATCTCCAACTTGAAGCATATGTTTTACTAGATTATTAGATTCAGATTTCTTCTCTATTAGGAAAGGATTTACTTTTTAAAATACTAGAAGTATACCAAATGACCACCTCACCTCTCACCAGCACAGCTGCTCCCACGATACTATATAGGATGGAGTAAAGATCTCCAAGATAGGAGAAAGGTGACAGCAGGAAAATACTTATACATGCTTACCGTAAGCAGCTCTTTAGGAGAAACTTTCTACATTAGCATGAATGGTATGTATATAGCAAGAAACAGCTACTTAATATTCTGCTTTCCATGTGCAGAAGTCCTCAGATGGTTTTTAAATTTAGAATTTATTTCCATTTGATGCCATGAACCATATGACCACACATCTCTCACCAATATGTACCATGTTTTTATGTGTAGAACTCTTTCCATCATTCTCTTTCTCTTCAGGATTACAAGCTAGTTGATTATGCTGGTTCTTTTTCACAGGTAAGTAATGTCATAGAAATGTCCTCTCATCTCCCCTCTTCCTCCTGCTTCTCCAGGGCATGTTTTTTTTTTCCTCGAAATTTCTAGGTAAGTCTACAGAAATGGTCTCATTTCTCTGTGACACTTAAATCTGTATTTTAATGATAATTCTTAATATAAAAGAACTACACTGCCAAGAAGTACTCAGAATAATGCATGTGTATATTAAACTGTATCTACAGCTACCATAGAACAGTTATTAGCCTTGTGTGAAATAGCACTAGACAACATAGGTTTTACTGCTATCAATAAAATTTCTTATTCATTACATGATACAGCAGAGACCATAATTTTTAACTAGCCTGACTTTCTGCAGTATTGAGACAGCTGTTGTAGATAAGATCAAATACAAAGCTTTCCTGAATATTTCAGATTTTTCTTTGCACCTTTTTTCTCCTTTTTAGAATAAGGATGACAAGTTTATCTGTAAAATAGTTATTATGCTTAGCAACATGGTACTGTCAGTGTATGATTAAAAACAGAAGATTACACACTCTCTAGCACTTCCATAAAAGGCTTTAACTCCTAAGTCTAGTAATATATAAGACTTAGGCTTCCTGAATAGTTCAAATATGTTTTTAAAATATAGGGAATGGGAAGAACTCTCCAAACTTTTAGTTGTGTGGTACGGAATACACATGTCAAGATTACTACTAAACTAGAGGGGAAAAAAGGTATTATATATAGTACAGACTGACATCTGTTTGTTGATGACTGACTTCAGTGTTACTGGCTACGACTTTCTAGTTTGGTTTTGACTTGTTGAGAGAAAACCTTCAAACTGACAGCATTCAACACTTCTATTCACAATAGTGATGATCTCTCATGCCTCTCTTATAAAACCATTCATGAAGCTGCAGAAGCTCCTTCTTAGTTGCATGTATGTGAATATTTTCAATGAAAAAACATTATGGATGTTGGAAAACATTATGGATTATGGAAAAAACATTATGTGCATAACTCACAACTTTTACAATCTGTAGCTTGGATTACACAGAGGAAGAATCACAGACAGATTTTGCTGGATTGTAGCATGGAGGACTTTGCTAAATTTTAGCCTGCAATAAAATTGTAAGTCTAACTTGGCATATGACACAAGATTTTTAAATTCAAAATTTTATTTCACAATACTGTGTTTCAGTACTCCCAGAGAATCTGGGATAATGTACAATCTTCCCAGTTGTGTTCTTACCTACATAAGTTAATTTTTAATGTACCTTATATTTCTCACATCCTCATTGAAGCCTTCCTTATATGGATAGCTACTGAGAGCTGCTTATAAGGGAAGGAACAAAGCAAGGAATGGATGGAGTGTGGCAAGAAAAAATGATAGAGCACATATACGAACCACCATATTTCAAAGAAAATAAATAAACAGATGAAATCTAGAAATACCTTCAATCCAGTAACTACAGAACTGTTTTCATTACTATTTCTGCTTTTGAAATGCATTAATAACAACTAACACTTAATCCTAAAGACATTGTGTTCAAGTTGCTTAGCATTTATGTTTTAAAATTTTAATTTCTTCTTAATTCACAAAAGCCAACAGTATTATAATTATGCCATTCATGATCACAGCCCTGTGATCCTATCTATCAACCTCTGAAACCTTTACTTTAGAGAACACATTAATATTAGGAAAGAACACGTGAAGTCAAAGGTAATTCTGATTTTTTTCTTGTCAAGATGTACATTTAAATGGTAAACTTTACTGTCAGAATAACTGTAAAATTTAATCACTGTATTTAAGTATAATTAGATGGCGACCACTGTGAAGGTGCTTTGCATTTTTTCCCTTTAGACTAATTAAAGTCAACCACATATTTTAGAAAACAGTATTACACTGGTGAGCTGAGGATAGGTAAGGAAAGTTTATTCACTACATTGATAAGTATTTTAAGTTAAGACATGCAAAACACCAAGAGATAGCACTAAGGAAATAGCTTCTAGTAGACTTGGGAAAAGACTCATGGTGACTTTGCTCATCCTTCTTCTCATCATGGTTTTTCTGTCTTTCTCATATAATCCCAATACAACTCATTACGTTCAGAATCAACATGAATGTTGAGCAGAATTGCTTTCTGAACAGGCTAGTCAAAAACTTATCAGGGCAAAGGCTGAAATAAAAAGTCATGCATTGTCAGCTGGATTTTCAGTGCGTGTGCTATCAGCTGCTTTCCTCAACTGTGTGGACATGCTCAAAAAGAGCACTTCATGTTATTCCTACTGCCCCACATGACAGCTGTTATCCATACAATGAGAAAGCACCAGACATTATTAGCAGATCTGGTATCTAAAACATTTGGTATTTAAAATATTTCCAGGCTTTTAGAAACTTCAAAATTTTAGGGTTTTTGTGTACAAGATGAAGGCTTTCATGTCATCATATTTTAAAATTAATCACAAAACCAGGAAAGAAGACCTTGAATTTTTGTTGTTTGTTTTTCTGTCATCTGTACCTCAAAGCTACATGTTGGGAAAAGTCATGAATAAAATGAAAGGGGTTGTTTGCAAAGCAGTCAAAAAACATTAATTTGTAAACTGCTGACAGTTTTTTACAACTGTTGTTGCCAAACAGCTGTTACTGAGAAACAAAGAAAGCCCTGTAGGGGCAAAAAGCTCCAGTAATTACTCCTTCTCTTAAAACTGTACTATTCTGTAATGTCAAAAGAAAAAATATACAGTTAATAGCTCTCCTTTATTGCTGGTTTTGGCTTTTTGGTTGGTTGGTTGCTTGCTTGCTTTCTTGCTTGTTTTTTTGAAGGCTGTTTCGAAAGTGCTTCACTTGCATTCCTGGATACTGACATGTCTGGCAGGAAGAAACACAAGACACTGGTACTTAGCATAGTACTGATGCATATCAAATAGCCAGAATAGATTTATCTGACCTGGGAACAGAGATCAATGATTCACAAGAACATGTAGAAACTATTTAATGATGATTATTATGCAGGAGAAACACTTTTTCTTTCTTTCTGTAAAATATAGGAACAACTTTATTTTTGGGAGAAGCAGGGAACAGGATCAATTCACCTGATATTAAAAGCCCCAAAAGGCTGAGAATAAGTCTGAGAACTCACATTTATTACAATTTACAAACCATCCAGATCTCATTCCTATTACATATATTTGGTACGTGTATGCTGTACCTACACTTGCTATTTATAACTCAGAACCATCAAGCAAAAAATGCACTTCCTAAAGTTTCGTGGCACTATGCAACTCCCTAGGAGCAGTAACACCACACATCACACATAAGGCTGATGTATTAAGAAGCCTTGTTCAATCTAAGATCATATCTGTATTAGGCTGGAAATGTAATTTTCTCTTTCAGCATTAATTTGTACTCCTTAGAAGTTTTCTAGAAACAACATCAGGTCATCAAAATTTTTTAGAATAAACAGTTACCTGTTTTTTTTTTGTTTGTTTTGGGGTTTTTTTTGGTTTTTTTTAAATAAATATATGGATTTATTGCGTATGAATTTATTTGTTTGGCTATCAACCACACACACCTTACAGAAAATTCATGATACTAGAAAACCTGATCACAGGTATGTTCTTTGCCAAAAGCACTAAGACTCAGTGTTGTACTGATCCTCTGCACTGCTGTTGTTTTCACCTCCTTTTCACTTAAGATATTTGTATTAACTTTTACTCAGAATTTGTATTCTGTCCCCAGGCTTTTTCATCTTGACTCTTTCTTCATCTCCTTTCAATTTAAGCTGATTCATTCTTCCTCTTTGATGTGTTATTGTCTCCCAGGACACTGATTCTGCACAAGAATTGTTCCTAAGGATGTGAACAATCTCACTGACACCCAAACTGAAGATGTCAATAACTAGCCAGAGCAAACTGTATGACATCTAATGGACTTCTCCTCCTGCTTGTGATCAAATAAAGCAGAAATTCAGACAATCTATAACAAAAAAGACACATTTCAAATACTAGTTTGAAACAAATAATCTTCTCCATGTAAATAAAACTATTTTTGTTATTTACATTACTAAATGCAGAAACCATTTTTCCTATTGTGAAAGAAAGCATAATTTAATTAATATTTTATAAATTCTACCTTTCACACTGAAAAAAACAAACACTATGTTTATCAACATGAACTGCCTTTAGAAGTTCCACATTTCTTTCACTGCTAATCTAATCTGCAATAATTACCAGTTCTCAACTGCTCTCTGTATGTGGGCTTAGGTTTCTCACAAAAAACCCCTCAAAACACAAAGCCCACCATCACTTAGCTTCTAACAAGAAAAAGCTAAAACTTTGATTGTTTCACTGATAACCCTCGTAACTAGCTCTTTTCTGTGATGTTCTATGTGGCTGTACTTCAGTCTCATCATTTTCCCTAAATCTTTTAATCATCTTCTGCTCTTTCCCGCTATGGTGTTTTTTCTTTTTCCTCCATATGCTGCAGAGCAAGTTCCCTGTCCTTAATGAGAGACAAAAACAGCTATGTCAGAAGTCTTTACAGATTCATACTCTCTAAAGCATATCAAAATAATTACACAGATAAGGTATATTAATAAATACAGACAGTATAATAAACTCTTGTTTTATGTTGACTTTCAATGGTCAGCCAGGACAGAAATACAACATTTAGCAGCAATGACCAAAATATTAGTATAATTTCAGGACTCAATGGCCTCACATCTTAAATTAGTATATTCCACGGAACCAGAAACTGATGCTGCATAACAAAAATATTAAAGGTAAAGATCACCATCACTGAAACCACTATGGTTAGACCTACATCTTCTTGACCCAGAGGGTACAATATAGTTTAATTATGGACTATATGATTATAGTTTTAACTATAATTTTAGCTAATTTCTTCTGTTTCAATGATTAAAAATTTTAGTGGAACCACAATAAATAGAGAAACAGGGATTGAGTAATCCAGATCAGTTTGGTATCTCTCCTTTGAAATGTCACACGATTATACTTTTGGTTCACAGAAATTCTAGTAACATTTGTCTTCACAGATCTCTGCAAAAGAGACTCTTTCATCTCAATATTATGAAAAAACAATGCAGATTCCTTCAAGAATGGTTGTATTCTCTGCACAGATTTTAGCAAAGTGACAGGCAATTGAATGAACAGGTAACAATACCCAGATCAAAAGTTCTCTGTATTTACTTAGTACTTTTGATACTGAAATCAAAACAGAAACAAATGAATTGGACACCACGAAATTGGACAAATGAAATGGGACAAAATGCAGTAGGCAGGCAGGGGCCTGCTATTTGCTTCAAAACACCAAGCTACTATGTGCTATTTTTACAGTTATGCTACAGCAATGCTTGTCTAAGAGCAGATGGGAACAGGAGAAAAGAGACACAAAAAACTAGTGCAATAAAGTCTTTGCTAATACTCTGAAAGTATTCAGTTCATCTTTAGAAAAAGGAGATTCTTTGTCACAAGACAGTTGTCATCACAACTGAACAGCAACCATTTTACCAGGAGAAACACTCTCCAGAAAAAAAAATCAAGTTTGGGTGACTTCCAAGAGCCTTGAAAACCTTGGCAGCTAAACATTTGGCATCTAAGGCCTTGGCAATGGTTAATCAGCCCTTGAAGTTATGGCGTGCTGCCATTTCCCAGCTCTTGGACAAGATGGATGTTTTGGATTGTGTTGTGGGAACACCAAGATCATAAAATTTATTGAGGCAGAAAGGATGTTTTTTGGACTTACGGACACCTCTCCAAGTGCTTATTCCACTTGAGAATAGTTATTCCAGGTCCAGATATAGTAATAAAACCCAAAAATCTCTAACACAGTTTTTAAAATGGTGGTAAAAGTGGAATTGGACAGACAGAACAAAGACAAAGCTGGCAGAAATCTGAGCATTCTTTATGATTATTTTAAATAACTTTGGGAACACATACCAAGAAAAGATTGGGCAAGGACAGAGAAAGAGATAAAGACTGGCAGAGGCTCACAGTAATACTGTTAAATAATAAATGCATGCTGCTAGTCACAGAATGTAATCTTTTTCAATAAATCAGAAGATGGGCTGGACAAAGGGTTTCTGGGTGTCTGTCATTTTATCTTAGAATTGTGTCTGTATTTTTCTTTATTCAGAAGTACATGAAGACTTTTTGCAAGCAAAGCATTGTTATTCTTTTGTGTATGAGAAGAAAAACATCCTTTTGTTTATGAGTGCTTTTTGTATTGTTCAGTGATAGCCCATTAATTTTTTCTTATTAGAGTACATTGAAAGATTATGAGTCAGCCTGTAACTGTAAGGAGATCATATCTACCAATTTATCATCTGCAATTTTAAATTTTTTTAATTATTATTTTTGTATTAGATAGTATTGAGACTGCACCAGAGTTCTCCTTCTTGAAAGTGGCAAACGAGTCAGTTCTGTTCAATTCTGGGGATCTACCCTCTGCAAAATCTATTGATTGTATGTAATCACTTGGGAGAATATTAGGACCATCAGGGTGAAGGAACACACTTCAGAGTTAACTAATCTCCCCAGCAAACAGGTACAGCATGTCCTGGGTTGGAGGGGATCCACACAGACCATCGAGTTCTGGCCCTGCACAGGATTACCAAAGAATCACAATGTGTCTGAGAGTGTTGTTCAAACACTTCTTGAACAAAAGGTAGGACCAACACTTGGATCTTGGGAGCTGTAGAAGCTCTTCCTCAGCTTTATGAATACAGGCTGAGAGAGTTGGGTTTTTCCAGCCTGGAGAAAAGGATACTGCAGGGAGCCTTTATAGCACCTGTCAGCACATCAAGGGGTTTTACAAGAAGGCTGGAGAGGGACTTTGCAGAAGGACATGTGGTGATAGCACAACGCCTTAAGTGAAGGACAACAGGTTTAAATTAAATATTAGGAAGAAATTCTTTACTGTAAATGTGGTGAGGCACTGCAACAGGCTTCCCAGAAGAACTGTAGCTGTCCCATCCCTGGGGGGTGCTTGAGACCAGGCTGGATGTGGCTCTGAGCAGCCTGGTCTAGTGGATAAGTCCATTCCCAAGGCATGGAGGGTTAGATCTAGATCTTTAATTCCCTTCCAATACTAAACATTTTACTGTTCTATGGTCTCACCTACAGACTTAACAGCATGCAATGGGTGCTATCATCTTCCTCCTGTGAGACACTGTGGACACAATTCACACCACACAGGCAGAAACTGACTCTCATGTGTCATGCTACCAACATCTACGTAGCTGGCTATAAAGCATACTGGCTTTATGCAATGTTTCAGACTTCTTAAGATTAATCTTGAATGCAATCCAAAGTATAACTTGCGTTTTTTGAGTATGCAGAACATGAAAAAAAAAACTAAGCAGGAACATTGATTAATAAACATTATTAAATTATTAAATTAAATTATTAAAACAGATTAGGACATACAAAGCATTCTGCACAGTAAAAGTGAAGGAAATATAGGATGTTGGGTTATTGTCAGATGACCAGATTTGTCTCTACTTGGTGTGAAAAGACTTTCTTGTATGAAGCAGAAACTTAGGGGTCCATCCAAAGCAATACGTAAAAATCATTTCCACTACAAGCTTAAGACATGGTAATGAAGATTTTAAAACTCACCCTTTAATGCCCTGGGGAAATGTTCATCCACTAAATAATTCTATATACCTTTATCTAAGAATTTACCAAAGATGTTTGACCCAAATCCCAAGCTGTAAGGTTGTGCTGTTTGACACACAATGGCCTGCCAAGACTTTGGTTTCTGTTAATTACCCAGAAAACACAGCAGATCTAGTCAGAGAAACTGTAGGATGACGTATGTTTTTGTTTAAACTTATCACTTCGATGGTGAATTTCACTGTATTTACTTTCTACATTGCTTTTGATATCAATCTGTTATTTTACTTTTCATACAGAAACTGAATAAATGAAGAGAATATTTACAATAACAAAGGAAGTTGAAATAAGTGCAAAACATTTTTTCTTTATTACTCTACCTGTTTATTGAGTTAGATAAACTAAAGGTTTGGCAATCATTATGAATATACTGATTGCAGAAAAATACTGAATGTAAGTCAGCAAATTTTCTGTCCTGCCTGATATGGTAGTGCCTGCTTATGAATTCAGTGATATTTTCAAAATAACTTATAATATCCACAGCTATGCTGGTGATAACACAGCTTAACACATTTTAAAAAAAAAGGTTTAAAATGTTTGAATGTACTGACATTTATAGTGTCATACAGACACCAGGAATGATCAGACAAGAAGAGGAAAGTCTAAAAACTGTTCTTTTATTGATGTTAAGTAATGCTTCAAAATTAAGTAAAAGCATTCCTGCCACTGAAGTGCAGTCTTTACTTTCTGATTACAGAGGCAGAACTTGGACCAGGTGTTTCATGATTCTTCATTTCTTGAAATCCCCATTTTTAATGTCTTTTTTGAAGTGACAGTAGAATTTACCCAAGCTCCTTCCTTTCTTCCTTCTTTTCCCACCACATTTAAATATCAAAAGAGGGAAACTAATTAAAAAAATTTACTTAGTTACAAACTAGCAAGCTAGGAGATACACATTTTAAAACATGGCAGTATCTTTCAGAAGCAACTACTACCAACAAGGCTGCACATTGCATATAAAATTTTGAGCAAAACTTAGTACTAGGATCTGTGAAAGTATCTTGTGCAGTATGGGAACGTGAGCTAATCCTATAGCATTGTTACAGTGTTTTGAAGCCTCTTTCAAACAAGGCTTCTTTCACAAAGGAAACATATAGGGAGAACACCTATAAAATATGAATGCTCTCTGACTCACTCTCCCCCATTTGGGTAACTTACACCACTGAATTGTGTACACTTGCCTCACAATGATTTAAAGAAAGTTCTTAACTGACAAGCTTTTTTGGATGGCAGCAATTAAAGAAACATATTACTATAAATACAAATTGACATATAAAAATGCAACTGTGAGTATCTGTGTACTGTAATGCTGTATATTTAGACTTCACTAGGGGAATTTTTTTAACATAAAAGAATTTTTGTTCTTCAGCTTTCTCCCTAAGCCTTTTGTCTCTCAGGATAGCATGGTACAGTTTTACAAGATGGCAAAAACATAGTAGTAGGTCTGAATCTTGTTTGTCAGAGAACAATTTAAAATTAAGTTTCAATGTGTACTTAGCTGACCAGCTTTAGCCCTTGTTAAAAGAATGTACATAGGAAGTACTGTAGTGAAATCAAAGTCATCTGCTGACTTCTGATTTCTTGCTTGTACATGAAAATTCAATGACCTGTGGCACATCAAAGGTAGAGTCACTGAGACATTAGGACAGATAATAAAATATCAGGAAAAAATTTTATTGTCAATGTATTTTTTCTCCTTTTGTCTTTAATATTCTCATTTGGTTTTCTTACACTAAGTAAAGTTATCATCTGGGAAACTTTAAAAGTCAGACATTGAAATGGAGAAAGTAAAAGCTATAGACTTACTCTGAAGGGATACTTTATCATATTCATGAAAAAATAAATTCTGTGTATTTAGTATACCATGTAAAGATATTCCAGCTTCTTCATAATGGCTTTGTAACATTTTAACAGGTAACTCAAATACAATTGAATTTTTAATCAATACGTCTTCAAAGAGTTAAACAGATTTAACAGAGTTAGAGCAGTCTATTTGGTTCCACATCATTATAAATAACATATAGAAAAAAAAAATCTTCATCAAAACCCTTCTTCCTCTTCATCAAATGCAGGAGGGGGCAGAAATATTTTTTTTAAATAATTATTTTATCTTTATCTGTTTTGCTAATTACTGTAATGAAGAAGTCCCTAACTCTCAACTCTGAATCCAATCTACACAACAGGAATATTAGCATCTTTTAAAATCACATTGTCTCTTTTAAAATTGTTTTGCTTATAAAGAATTTGAAATTAATATCATACCAAACTTCTGAAATAGAACCTAAGCTATGTGCTCTCAATAAAATTGAACTGCACCTCTACATTGAGATTTTGAATGTAATTAATGGAAGTCAAGACATGGAGAGGAGCACTGTCAGCAACACTATCCTATAAACACAGCTGGAGGAGCAGATCACCTTCAGGAAAGGTGTTTCCCTGCAAACTGCACCACCAGGGCTCATTCATACTGCAGTCCTGGAGCCTCAGGACCCCTGCCCCAAAGAGGCTCATCTGTGAGCTCAGACCAGGCTGTTCAGGGCTTCACCCAGCTGAGATACAGAATCCCCAGCCATGGAGACCCAATCCAACCTCCTTTGGGCCTGGGCCCCCCGCCCAAGTTGTTCTGGTGGGAAAAGAAAAAAGCTTTTCCTATCTCCATCCTGAGCCTCTGGTATTTCACTTTGTGCTGCTGTCTCTCACACTCCCACCACACGCTGCAGTGAGGAGCACAGCTGTACCTCCCTCATCCCTCCCTGTGGTGCTGAGGATGCTGCTCTGCTCCCACAGCCATCCCTTTTCCCAGCTGAGCCTGCGCCAATGCCGTGATCTCTCCTCACAGGGAAAGGACTCCAGCCTCACTGGCCTCCCCTCAGCTCCTGCCTGTCATTCTCTCTGTATTTTTAAAGTACCAGAGTGACCAAAGCTGTAACCTGGAAGCCAGATGTGGTTCAACAAGCCCTGCCACAGAATATTGTTGCCTTCCTTTGTGGAAATCCTAGGTGTTGTTCAGTTACATGAGGCATAAGCTGGTTTCCTTAAATAGCTATATACCCAAAAGTCTTACAAATTAGTTACTGAAATATTAGTGCAAATATCCTGTTTCCTACGTATACAGTGAGTTAAAATTTCCGTTTGCTTAGAAACATTAGGTTCTAACACAAAATTTACATTCAGCAAGTTGGCTGTGACTTACAACAAAGAAATCATTAAAAAGAATACTTTTAAGAAGGTGTGCTTTCTTTTGGCAATACATCTGGAAAGAACTTGTGAAACTGTCCATTTTTTTTTGTTTTCTGGGCACCACTGAAGAAATCTATTCTTTCAAACACTTCTTCAAGACAATATCTGAAATAGTGTGCCTCAACAGATATTAAAAACAGTAACAACAGGACATAATGCAGGTCTAGTTAGCATGTTTTATTACCTGACAGCTTAATAATTATGTAGGCTACAAGTGCCATAAATATTTGGACTAAACTAATGGTCTTCATTTTATTGGGATTCTGTGTTGTACATTTTGGGGTTATTGTGGGTTTGGTTTTTTGTTTGTTTGGGTTTGGTTTTGTTTGTTTGTTTGTTTGTTTGTTTTGTCCTCAAAGCCATTTATATAACTTTTTGGTTTTAAATTATTTATTTATTAGAAAAAGAAATGTTAGATGCTTGCCATGAAAACTGTTCTACCATCATGTTACACAGTTTATGAAACTGTCTTTGCACAGATATTTGTTAAGAACATAAAACAGTGAACATAAAACAGGGGAAGCCAAAAGGCATATAACTTAGTACATCTCTTCTGTCAATGGCCAAGATCAGATACAGAGATGAGTGTAACAGGACAAATATATTATGAACCTTCTTCAATTTATTGTTGCCCGCATTGAGACTTAAAGATCCAGGACCTGTTATATTTGTGTACTCTTATAAAATACACTTTGGTGTACTGCTAGAACATAAATGTGGAACTATTCCATGCTCTCTTATTTTCTGTAGTTTCTATTACGGCTTTGTAATCCTACATCTGGAAATTCCATAAATATCTGGAATTGCTAAAAGTTGGAGAGAGCTCAAGTACAAATGACCAAGAATATACTTTGCAAAAGAGATGCTGTTAGCTCCCACAGATGTTTGACACTCGTCACTTCTCCCTAATCTCACATTTACTAACTCATAGGAGGTGAGTTAAAACCCTTTATAAAAGAAGGGTTTTTTATACTGACCCTCTCAGCTGAGAACATGCTTGCCTTGACAGAAATAAATGTATACGGAATAAGAATGGACAGAAGTAAAAAAAAAAAAAACAAAACAAAAAAAAAAAGTGCCTAAGTGGCAATAAAATAAATGAAAAAAGAAATCATGTGTTTGTGATACCATTTCCAAAGTATGGTTTTCTAGTTCCCATTTTGCTTTACAAATGCATGCTTATATTGCCAAATTTCATGGAAATGAGCAGCACAGCCATTTAAAAGACATCAAATAAACATTCTTTTTATTACAGTGAAATGCAAATATCAAATCTTAACAAGTAAATCTAGGGTCTGTAATTTTAAAACAGCAATAACAATAACCTCAGGCTATGTTTTTATTTTGTGGTTGACTTTATGAGAAGCAACTGTTATTTTTGTGTGGCACTTCAGTGAGTCAGAGGCAGGCTCATTCCAGTTAAAACAGTGGTACCCTGGCATACTTGTGATGGGAAGTCAATGATTATCGGTCAATCCAATCATACTGTCCATCACACTGCTGGTGATGATGTTTTAACCTATTTCAAATTTAAATGTCAGTGCTTACAGAAACAGAAGGATTTCTCAGAAGGATTAAACCTAAGAAAGACTACAAGTGAACCCTGTGATAAAATTCTGTAAGTAGAAAAGCTCTAACAGATTCCCACAAGGCCCAGGTAATTATACCAGAAGTCTCTTAATAGATACTTAGAAGATAGCAATGAATGCTTTGCCTATCTATGACTGCCCTTTCACAGTCATGCAAAAATACACCTTCATTCCAGAAGACAGGAGTTTTACAGATAGGCCTAGCCACCATACCAGTCTTGAACAAGCAAAGAAGACATAAAACCAAAGAAATTCTGTCCCTGAGATAGATAAGACATCTTTGTCTTTGTAGATGGAAAATGTTTATTGATTTTATTTCCTCAAATACAGGAAATCCATATAAACAAGAAATACTTATATTCACATTTGACTGTCATTTCCAGCTGGAACTAAACTGATGTAGTAAAATAAATCTGACGAAAGTTTGCAAGTTGTCTAAATTTCAGAATAACTGAATACCTTAAAACAACTGTGAAACCAACCATGAAACGGTTTACATTTGGGACTCATAACGGAGAACAAAGTCCAAATTTTTTTAGAATATTCTTTAGAAAAGGTAGCATATAGGTGCTTTGAATTAGTAGCCAAGGGCGAGTAAAGTATTCAAAACTGTGTTTAATACTGCACAGAATTAAAACACCTTTATATCTCAGTCTTTTCCTTGCAAATTCTGACAAGATATGATCATCCTGCTAGATTAAGGAAGTCCAACATGATCCAAGTCATGAGTCCAAGATCTACTGCTGTTACTGTAGTTAGAGATCATTTTAATCACTTGCTTCATAGCCAATTTTGTATTTATAGTGAGTTTTAAAGCTCTAAGAGAAATTATGGGGTTCTATGGTTCTGAAGGGGTCTATTCACCATAGAAGTTACCTATTCTTTAGCCTCTCAAGCCCATTTATGTCTACAGGATTCCTCACAGACAAAGCTATTCTCCCAAACCTCAAAGTATA
This sequence comes from Dicaeum eximium, assembly GCA_013396995.1. Lineage (NCBI taxonomy): Eukaryota > Metazoa > Chordata > Aves > Passeriformes > Dicaeidae > Dicaeum > Dicaeum eximium. The sequence continues at coordinate 554,524 of VWZP01005262.1, read as the reverse complement.
AAGTAACTTGTATGATGGTTAGAATGGGTGCCAGACCTATCACATTGGTTCCAGCCAGGACAGAGTTAATTTTTGCAGTAGCCAAGAGGCAGGTGGCATTGCTAGGACCCCGAGATTTTTCTGTACCACTTCACATCATCCTCAGGGGAGAGGAAGGATCTCACAGCATGAAGTGAGCAGCTGAGTAATGTCAGGGTCTGCATGATAAGCATTTGCATGTGAAAAGTTTGCCTTTCTTGTAGACACTTTGTTATTAATACACTTGCTGTTTCTGTCCGTTGTCTTATTTATTGCTGTTTCCAGTAAACTCTTCTTATCTCAACCCATGATCTTCAACTTCTGTGCCTCTAGTCGTCCTCTCCAGCCTGATGTTGGGGGGAATGGGAGGGAGAATTGAGAGGAGCATGGTTTGGAGCCTTTCCACAGGAACACTAAACTGGGGAAGACACATTCCTAAACCAAGACACACTTCTGTAGCAGAAACTTTTTTCTCTACTAGTTAAAAATTCTTTTTCAAACATCCACCTAGTGTCATTTGAGACATGCCAGAACTACAGAAGCACCTGGACAGATCTTACTCCCACATCTGGGAAAAAATATACACCTAGCAAACTTATTATAATACAGGTAATGTTAAGAGTGGGCAATTTATTGCAAATTTATTGCAAATCAATTACATCAGCAGCAAAAATGGGGAAATCAGAGCAAGTGCTCTTAAGCACTTAGGTTTATTATCCATTCCTATATTATTATGTTATATTATAAAACAATGTATCCAAGAATGCAAAGTTTTCCCTATCAAGGGAAAGACTAGCTAGACTAACTAGTTCTGCCCTTGAGTAACCCTCCTTATATTGGCCTTTAATGGAATAGAGGACTTAAATACAGCAATTGCCCATTTGAAAAGATCACAGACATGGGTGTCTATTGTGCTTCAGATATGGTTTGGTTTATAATGTTCTGCCACATCCTTGCCAAAAACAATTTACGTACAAAAACGAAGCATAAGAAGCATGGCAACAGATAATTCATAACCCCTGAATTCATAGCTTGACCAGATAAAATTTTTAAAAAACAGAAATAAATTAGGTATTTTTTAGCTAGACGTCTCTATGCTATTTGCCTTAGAAATTCTGTTTTATTTTATGTGCAGGAACTTCAATTTTTTTCTACCTGGAGAATGTGATTTTGAAACTTTTATATTTATTTATTAATAAAAATAATTTGTCTAACAACACTTTTTAAAGATGAAATGAACTTTCTGTATGCTATTTTTGACTTCCAACAACCTAAATTCTCACTGACATCCACTCCTGGATTCTTTCATTCTCAGGATTTTTCACATCTCTTACACAAGCTACAGCTTCAAAAAATTTTACCAGTATCTGAAATTCATTTTTTTCAAGGAGCAGTAGATGTCATGGACTCCAAATCATATCCATTAACATCCCAGCCAAATCCAAGAGGATTGGTCTTGCCCTTATCCCATCTGTTACTCATTGCTAATTAGTTACTTTTAGTTTAACAGAACTTTGGCATTTGAGAGACTGCTTTAATTTTTCTCACTCTTAATCTACTGCTTTCCTAGAGTATTGTATTATATTATGTTGTTATATAATTTTCACAATAACAGTCCTCAACTTTCTTTGTATTTTACTAGCATCGCAGCTAATTTAAAACATAAACAGACAAATAAACCCACCACCTTAAGTACAACAGGAAACACATAAAACAGGTAAGACACTTTTCAACAGAAAAAAATGCCTCTTTTAAAATATAGATTTTGCTTTCTGCCCACCATATTCACTACTTCATTCTCCCTTCGCCAGTAACCTTGGCTAAAAAAGAACTATTTAAATTTTCTCCTTTATTCAGAAGGTTAATTTCACAGTGCACAACAAATACCAAACCCATCCATTTTGAACACACAGAGAAAAGATATATACAAAATTTGGCTATCTCTTTTAATACCTACTACCTCTCTACCTACTTACTATCTACCTATTTACACGCTTAATAATTTCAAAGTTTATTTAAAAATATAAAAATTTAAAAATATTTTTGAAGGCACTTTTTAATTGATAGTGTAACAGTGTCTCAGAACAGGCACTATTATATGAGAGGACTGCAAAAAACACCACAAAGTTCTACAATATGCAAAGAATAAAAAGCAAATATTCTTAGTATAATATTAAATATTCTAGTTTTGTTAAGACAATTTGAAAAGAATTTGCTTTCAATGCTTACTGGAAGGCCCTTTTGCATCAGGACTGATGCAATTTCCAAGCATAAGCAGCTTTTTGGGATCCAAGGAAACCTAACAGCAAAAAACGAGAGGGCCACTTGTGAATCCAAGTGTTGTTAATTCTAGAGGTAAAAAAATATGGTGTCACACAACATGAGAAATGGTATTTCTCTGCTGGAAGCATCCACACATGGCCAGGATCCATGTAAGTAACACCAGAATCCAATTCTTCCTGTTCCAGTCTCTGACAATTTATCTTTTCTCCAGGTCAAAAGTTAAGTGGCAACCTTTCCAATATTCATTGTTAAGAACAAAACCCAAGTGTCTGGGCTAGAAATGCTTTGTGAAACCTAGGTGAGGTAACTGAAGGAATGCACTACCACACCAACTTTCTTTTTCTAACCTCTTGCCTGGTAAAAGGCATGTGAATTATCTTGCTAATAATCCTGACAACATTCTCCATCACGTGATGAAGAAGAAAATAAAAATATTATTTGATCCCTTGTTTAAAACAGACCAAGTGGGTATGTTGCTGTCAATGTCCTTTGCAGGCCTGCTTTGGAAAAATTAATCTTAGTTTTCTTGCTAGTCTATCAGTAATACAAACTTGAGGAAAAAAAAAAAAACAACAACAAAAACAACCTTAATACCTTAATTCCTTGCTTTAATAAACACTGGGAAGGAATGAAAGGAGCTTTTCACCACTGGACAGATGGAAGTGGACAGAAATGTGGACAGAAGAGCTGTGACAAACTCACTCTCTCACAGAAGGAATCTGGTGTTTGCTGCACTATCTTCACAGTCTGTCCAGAGAGTGCTATTATTATGCAGTACAAGAGAACTAGCCACTTCTAAAGGAAAAACAAAGTATTGTCCAGGAGAAAGAAAGTAAAGGAGGTAAGAACAGTCAGGAATAACCATCTGCCTGTGAAGTAATAACCACATTTTATGTAATTTCATATTTTCCTCTATATTTTAAACATTTAGAAATGTTGAAGTTACACAAATTTTGAATTTATGTTTGTTTTTATTCTAACTAAAATGTTCTTACCCCACAGCATTTTCTTATGGTGAGGAGCCTTGAACTACAACTGCAATTGTTGAAGTCTAATTGGCAGATCCTTCTGAATATGTGAAGTATCAAAAGCCACCAAGACAAAACTGAGACTATATAAACTTCTACCAACATTTGGTAAGAGCAAAAAATTATATTAGCTGTGCCTTTAGAAGAAAACATCTAGCTTCCTGCTCTATATATCAGGTTTTTTCCTATTAATTTCTAGATATAGTAAATTAAATCAATTATCAACTTTCTGGAACACAAAATTCTAAAGTGATCACTCAAAACACTACTGAAACTTTGTACTATTTTAGCTGACTCTGAGTTCCACTATTAGTGCCACCTACTGCTCAAATGCTGGATTTAATGACTGTATCCAAAAGTTTATGGTATGTGAATCCCTTTCAATAGTTCCTAACAGATTTAGTACTCCACTTTCTTGAATGAAACTGACCATTTCTTTCACTTGTTTTAAGGTGAATCATGATAGCAATCAATATGCTTGAGACAATTAAAAAAATGTGGGGGAAAAATAATAGTAACATTTAGTTAAAAAGTAAGAATAATTTAGCATTATCCAAATTAATAATACGTAGCTTTTAAATACTGTTCTGGTGGTATTTCAAAATATGAACACTACCACTTGGCTACAGGTCTACATCAGTATTTAAGATTTGACCAATATTTCTTTGAAATACACAAATACTTGGTAATGAAGAGAAAAAAAAGGAGGACACCAGAAAATGGAAATCCTAAAAGATCAAACCTCCAAAATCCTCATTTTAATTATTAAAAGTCAGTTTATTTTTAAACTTAGCTTCTTATTTCAAATATACATCTTTACATTTTTTGAGCACCTGGAAGTAACTACGCTACTGAGAGAATGTATGTGTTTCCCTCTTACAAGCGGAAGTAAATTAAATATAATTAATTTAGAGCTCCTGAAAACAATTTATTTGTGGATTCTTGTCTAAACTGTTCTTCCTGCTTCCAGTTCACCTGAAAGAAAAACAGACCAATCATGATGACTTACCTGCAAAGTAGAATTAGTCACGTTTCAGACATCAGAGTGTAAAGCAGCCTACATTAGTAGCTGAAGATGAAAGTTAACCTGTTCTAAGTTAAGTTCAGCTTCTACCTTGACTTCTGCTCTGCCCTCTAATATGAAATTCCAATAAACCTGTTCATGAGGCTACCTGCTTTACCTTCTTTGTAACTTTAACCTAAAAATCCAATCCTAACAACTGATGTCCTATTGCACCTTTCTCATACGATAAAATCCTTTTCTCATATGATAAAATCAGTTTCAGTGAATTAATGCAGTGGAGAAGACAGACTCAGAACCCCACAAGGTAATTAGGCAAGGGTGAGTTGAAAGTGCAGGCTGGAAGAAGGTTACTGCATGTACAGAATCACACAATCAACTAGACTGGGAAAGACCTCTGAGATCAAGTCCAACCTATGACCAAGCCCCACCATGTCAACTGGACCACAGCACCAGCTGCCACATCCAGTCCTTCCTCCAGGAACAGTGACCTTCCTGGGCAGCCCATTCTGAGATCTAATCACCCCTTCCATGAAGAATTTCTTTCCCGTGTCCAACCTAAACCTCCCTGGGCACAGCTTGAGACTCAGTTCTCTTGTCCTGCTGTGATTGCCCCAGAGAGGAGGCCACCCTTCAGCTGGCTACACCCTCCTATCAGGGAGTGGTAGTGAGTGATAAGGTCCCCCCTGAGCCTCTTCCCCCAGGTCCTTTTCTGCCAGGGCAGCTCTTCAGTCTCTCTGTCCCAAGACTGTAATGCTGCCTGGGGTTGTGGGGCCAAAGTGTAGGACTCAGCACTTGGTCTTGTTGAAGCTCGTGCCATTTTCTCTGCCCATCTGTCTAGCTATTTGGATGATTGGTTGAAGGATCAGAAGCACAGCTAGTGAGTTCCTCTGTCCTTCTGGTAACAAGGAATGACACTGATAGGAATAGGCAGATCNAAATCAGTTTCAGTGAATTAATGCAGTGGAGAAGACAGACTCAGAACCCCACAAGGTAATTAGGCAAGGGTGAGTTGAAAGTGCAGGCTGGAAGAAGGTTACTGCATGTACAGAATCACACAATCAACTAGACTGGGAAAGACCTCTGAGATCAAGTCCAACCTATGACCAAGCCCCACCATGTCAACTGGACCACAGCACCAGCTGCCACATCCAGTCCTTCCTCCAGGAACAGTGACCTTCCTGGGCAGCCCATTCTGAGATCTAATCACCCCTTCCATGAAGAATTTCTTTCCCGTGTCCAACCTAAACCTCCCTGGGCACAGCTTGAGACTCAGTTCTCTTGTCCTGCTGTGATTGCCCCAGAGAGGAGGCCACCCTTCAGCTGGCTACACCCTCCTATCAGGGAGTGGTAGTGAGTGATAAGGTCCCCCCTGAGCCTCTTCCCCCAGGTCCTTTTCTGCCAGGGCAGCTCTTCAGTCTCTCTGTCCCAAGACTGTAATGCTGCCTGGGGTTGTGGGGCCAAAGTGTAGGACTCAGCACTTGGTCTTGTTGAAGCTCGTGCCATTTTCTCTGCCCATCTGTCTAGCTATTTGGATGATTGGTTGAAGGATCAGAAGCACAGCTAGTGAGTTCCTCTGTCCTTCTGGTAACAAGGAATGACACTGATAGGAATAGGCAGATCCATCAGGTCAGTGCTGAGGCTTGTGCAATCAGAAAGATTTTGGGGTTGTTTTGGGATTTTTGACCCAAAACAAAACGAGATGATCTATTTAACACCTGGTCTGTGGACACGTGATGGGATGCACCTTTCTCAGAGGGGAAAAAGTGCTCTAGTGTTCTGGGTGTGTTAGCTGCAATGTAGCACATCTGAGATGTTTCTACACTGATGGCTGCAACATGAGGAGGGTGAGCTTGGCCCAGCCCCGGAGATTTGACATCAAATCAAGTGAAACATAGTGGGATGAGATCTGTGACCGCAGTGTCCTGCTGGATTGTTACAGGCTCTTTAGGAGGGATAGGCAGGGGGAGAAGAGGGGGAGGGGTGGCACTGTGCCACCTTCACAAAGGGAATGTATGGAGCTCACAGTCAGCGATGGCACAACTGAGAGCCCCTGGGTAAGAATCAAGGGGCAAAAAATTAATTCAGATGTCATCTTGGGAGTCTACTATAGCCCTCCTAGCCAGGATGATGATGCATATGAATCACCTCTTTGAGGAACTAAGGGATACTTCCAGGTCAACTTCCCTTATCATTCTGGGGAACTTCAACTTGCCAGAAATCAAATGGGAGCATCACGCACCTGGTACAATCTGGGCCAGAAGATTCCTCAGAAACCTGGATGACAATGTTATGGAACAAGTCGTAAGGGAGCTGGTGTCAAGAGAAAGGATCTTCTGAGCAAAGTGGAGGCTGGTGGCCGTCTTGGCCACAGCGACCACCAAGCGATCGAGTTCAAAATCTCTGTTTACAGGAGGAAAAGTGCCAGCAAAACCTCAACCCCAGACACGAGGAGTGCAGACTTGAAGATGCTCAGGGGATTAGTGAGTAAAATCACCTTGGAAAAACCTTTTTGCAGGTGCTGGGGTCCATCAGTTCTGGTCACTTTTTAGCCATCACCTCCCAAGGGCACAGAAGCAGGCACTTCCCAAATAATGGAAGCCAAGCAGGCGAGGTAGAAGGCCAGCTTGGCTGAGCATGGATCTTTTGGAAATAAGAAGGAAAAGGAAGGTGTGTGCCCAGTGGAAGCAAGGTCAGGTGATACAGGAAGAATGCAGAAATGCTGCTCACTGCTGTAGGGAAAAAAATTGTACAAACAAAGCTCAACCGATGTTGAAACTCAACAGAACAGTGGGAATAATAAAAAGAGGGGTTTTTTTCAAACATGTTAATGACAAGAAGCAGTGTAGGAGTAACGCTGGCTTATCACAGATGAGGGTGGTCATCTCACAAACACAGACATGGACAAGTCCAAGGTGTTTAATGCATTCTTTGCCTTCATCTTTAACACTTCCTAAACTGGAAGACCATGATTCCAAAAACGATAAAATCCCAGTTGACCCTGAACTTGTGTTGGATCTGCTGCTTGAGCTGGATCCCTATAAATCTACGGGGCCTGATGGGATTAATCCGAGTCAAAGAGTGAGCTGATGTTATCACAAAGCCTCTCTCAGTGATTTTTGAGTAGTCTTGGGATTCTGGAGTGGTCCCAGTTGACTGGAAACTGGAGAATGTTTCAATGGAAGGATGCCTCACGCAGAGTGAAACTACAGACCGGTCAATCCCACTTCAGTGTCCAGGAAAATCATAGAGAAAATTATTCTGGGAGGTACTGAAAAACACCTGGAGGACAACAAAGTCATCAGTCACAGCCAGCATGGCTTCATGAGGGAAGTCCTGCTTGTCAAATCTGATCTTCTATGACAGAGTAACCCACCTAGTTGATCTAGGAAAGCCAATTGATGTAACCTTTTTGAACTTCAGCAAAGTTTTTGATGCTGTCTCTCACGGGATCCTTCTGGACAAAATGTCCAGCACACAGCTGGATACACACATCATGGGATGTGGCTCATGGGTCAGGCACAAGGGGTTACAGTGAGGGGGTGACATCAGGCTGGGGACCTGTCACTAGGGGGGTTCCACAGGGCTCCACTTGGCCCAGTTCTTCAGCATTTTCATAAATGACTTGGATGTGACGCCTTTTTCAACCTAGAAATGAAACAATACACTTTCAAAATAATATTAGTATAGGAATTAATATAAAAGTGGATCTTTATTGAAGGCCTCCAGGGGCAGTTATGGAAAAAAAGTCCACAAAAGCCCACTCCCCACAGGGGTGTGTACAGCTTTATAATTTTGGTAAATTAGCTTACTTGACAAAAAAACACCAATTAGGAGCAGAAGTGGTGATGCAATTCCCATCCAGTCGAAGCCCCTCCTAAATTTTCCCCCCTTAGCTGGGACTGAACCTTGTTGATGAAAATGTGCCTGAAGAGCTGTTTTTTGGCCTTGTATTCTAAAGATAACCAGGATAGGATAGAGGCTTTGGAACATATTTTGTCTTTCTGCCTAGGAAAATGTTGAAGTTAGGCTATAATAAGAAGTTACAAAGCTACAAATGTATGTGTAAAAAATACAGAGAATATATAGAAGAAAAAAGGTAAAACCAAAATAGCATCAGATCCAGGACTGGAAGGAAAACTAAGTAAGTTTGCCAACACCACTAAATGGAGAGCAGCTGTCGACTCCCTTGAGGGCAGAGAGGCCCTGCAGAAAGATCTCTACAAATGAGAGATAAGCAATCACCAACCATATGAAATTGAAAAAGGGAAAGTTACAGATTCTGCATCTGGGACGGGACAACCCTGGATGCACAGACAGACTGGGGAATGAGAGGCTGGAGAGCAGCACTGTGGAAAGGCAGCTGGATATCCCAGTCAACAGAAAGCTGAACATGAGTCAGCAGTGCCCTGGCAGCCAGCAGGGCCAACCCTGTCCTGGGGGACATCAGGCACAGCATGGCCAGCTGGGCAAGGGAGGGGACTGTCCTGCTCTGCTCGGAGCTGGGACAGCCTCACCTCCAGTACTGGGGGCTGTTTTAGGCAACATAATACACAAACATTTTAAAGCTATTAAGAGTGTTCAAAAGAGGACCACAAGGATGGTAAAGGGTCTGGAGAGGAAGCTGTATAAGGGTGGCTGAGGTCTCATTGCTGAGACCTCACTGCAGTCAGGAACTGCCTCATGAGGGGAGGTGGAGGGGCAGGCACTGATCCCTGCTCTGTGGTGACCAGCAACAGAACCAGAGGGAATGGCTTGAATTTGTGTCAGAGGAAGTTTAGGTTGGATATCGGGAATTTTCACCCAGAGGGTGGCTGGGCACTGGAACAGCTCCCCAGGGAAGTGGTCACTGCACCAGACTGACAGAGTTCAAAAAGTGCTCTCAGGCACGCCCTGTGACTCTCGGGGCTGTCCTGTGCAGGACCAAAGTTGGACTCTGTGATCCTGATGGGTTCCTTTCAACTCAGCATATTCTCTGATTCTATGAATAAATGACATGGTAAATACCCGAAATATCGTCTTGTTTATTTGACTCACTCATAAGAAAGAAACTGTAATACACACACATGCATAGCTTCCTACCTTTTCAGAAAGAGAGCAGTTTCAAATGTAAATACTATTTATTTTAAAAATGAATCTATTTTTTAAAATCAACTCTCATGAGTTACCAGCCAGTATTAGTGCCAAAACCATTTAGATTCTGGACTCCAAAGATCCTGGAGGATCTTGCTGGAACCAAATGGTACATTCAGAACGGTACATTCATGTGAAAATGAGGCCACATTTAAGGATATCTACTTACACAGGCATTTAAGTTTGGACAACTCATTAAACAACAAATATCACTCTCCCTTCACCCTTCTGTTTCAAGGCTTAAACAAAAAACATCCCAACAATCAGTTTTCTGATGTATAGAAACAAGAAGCATTCAGTACCATCACAGGAACTACCGGTAAGATTAAATTTAGGTTTCCAGGTTTGATAAATGTTAATAAAATTAGAAATTTTTCTCCTTGCATTTTGTGGTTTTGACATTTTGCAACTGACGACCAAACTCAGGTTTTGACTGATTCAAAGTCCAGAGAAGAAGACCTTTTTTTTCACTGACTTGAACATATTCTCAATTCAAACTTCTGTCTAATATATGTAACACAGCACAACAAGAAATGATTGCTTTTGGGCTTACTAATGGCTTTTCTGCACTTGGCTTCATCTTCTTGCCATTAATCAAGTTCCAAGTGACAGCAGCTTTTTGAAAAAAAAAGAGACCTGGCAACTTTTCAGCCTCTCAATTTGCTTTCTTTGAAAGTCATTTTGCTGCAGGTATAATGAAGAGGGTTTCCCAGATAGCCTATTTCCTTATCTATACAGCCAAAACCCAAATAAATCTCTGTGAACATTACGATAGGGGTTGTCTATACAGATTTGTTTATCTTAGCAGCTAAGCTGATAATGCCATTTAAGATGATATATTTTATGAAAATAAATTACAGTCCTAGTGAAAACATGACAGTGCAACAGGTGAAACAATGGAATATATGGGAGCTAAGATGAGCTTTTGAGCTTGGTACTAAGCTAGGCACACTGCATTTCAAGTTATTTTAAAAAAATGTACTTTTAAACTGCCATTCATAGCAGTGATCATAAAAAATGGATTTCTTTACAAGAATGTGAAGAACAGGACTTAGTTGATTTAGACAGGATACAAAAATATGGCTATAATGTTCCAATACAATTTTTTTGAAAGGCTGGGTATATGAATGAGCATAGAAAGAACAAGATGATTGTGAGATGTTCAGAAGATGAACTTTTGTTGATTGAAAACCAAAAGATTTGTGAAGCTAAAATTTTTAGCTTTCTTCTTTAAATAATCTTTGTTCTAATTAATGTCAAATAAATAATATTTATTATATTTAATATTATATAATATATAATGCCTAAATATTATAA
>VWZP01005262.1:485761-543704 GCA_013396995.1 Dicaeum eximium | reverse complement strand
CCTAAATATTATAATTAAGAATGCAATAGAATATTTCATTTGGAAGTGATCTCCAAAGATCCAACTGCCCAACCACTTCAGGGCTGACCAAAAGCTAAAGCAAGTATTAATGGCATTATCCAAATGCCTCACAAGCACTGACAGGCTTCAGTCACCTCTCCAGGAAGCCTGTTCCACTGTCTTCTTACAGAAATACTTTCTGAGGTTCAGGTTCAGCCTGCATCTCCTTTGATGTCACACAGAACCATTCCCATGCATCGTATCACTAGATATTAGAGATCCATCAGCACCTCCCTCTTGCTTCCTCACCTTGGGAAGCTGCAAGAGAGCAGTAAGGTCATATCTTCCTTTTTTAAAACTATGGCAGCCCAAAGTCCTTAGCTGCTCCTCAGAGGACATGGCTTCAAGTCCTTTCCCCAGCTTTATTGCCCTGCTCTGAATGCGTTCGAGGACCTTCATATCTTTTATAAATTGTGGGGCCCAGCACTGCACCCAGCGCTCAGGTGAGGCCACACCAATGCTGAAGAAGTGGGACACTCACCTCTTTGGGCTGGCTGGTGAGGCTGCGTCTGATGTACCCCAGGATGCAGTCTGCCCTCCTGGCTGACAGGGCTGACTCAGCACTGAGCTCAGCGTCAACCAACGGCCCCAGATCCCTTTCTGGAAAAGTGGTATTCAATCACTCCTCCCCCAGTGTGATCTTGCGCTCTAGGTGAAGAATTTGGCATTTGAACTTAAATTTTGTCTCATTAATCTTTGTCTAGTGTCCATCTAGAAAAGTCGGCAAGGTCACTGTGCAAGAGTCAACAGCACCTCTCAGTTTAGGATCATCACCAAACTTGCTGATACAAAATGGTGCATTCTCCTGTACAAATATAATGAATAAATATTTTGAACAGGGCTGACCCTAAAGCAGATCTATGAGGAACACCCCTGCTTAAGTGGCTGCCACGCAGATATAGCCCCACTCATCACAATCCTTTCAGCTTTGACATTCAGTCAGTTCTTCACCCACAGCATTGTGAACCCTCTCATCCCACAGCTGGACAACTTTTTACAGAAGGATGCTGTGAAGGACAGCCTTACTAAAACCCAGAAAAGCCCCATCCACCACCTTCCCTTTATCCACTCGGAGAATATCATACATGGATATGGAATTAGGCAAGCAGGGCCTTACTGAATCACCTTTGTGAACCAATCTTGACCGCATTGTTCTTTAAAAGCCTTTCAGAAGTACTCAATATAATCTTCAGGAACTGGGGCTAGAACGATCACGTTTGTAATCTCCTGGGTCTTCCTGCACTTCCTTCATTTAAATTGAATAATATTGGCTAGTTTCCAGTCAGCAGGGACCTTCTCAGACTCCCAAACCCTTTGGTAGATGATGCAAAGGGGTCATGCAGTAATGGCAATAAAAATAATTCAGGTAATAACAGTAGTTTGCATACTCAGTGTTTATACACCCTGAAATACATAAATGTTGCAAAAGACCAGTCTCACAAGCCAAGATTCAGATGCACTGAATGCCCTGATGAAACTCCGGGCTCTCATCAGTGCTTTTTGACTGTATTTGACTGAAAAGTTTACTGAAGTGTTTCCACTTGAAGAATTACCTCATTATTCTGTTTTGCTGTTGTCATATTAAGCATGCAGGGACATTGTAGGTCACAAGATGCATTCAATATACAAAAAAGTGGTAAAATGCTACTATTACTATCTAATATCTTACTTCACAGTAGATTCTTTGTAACAGTAGATCATTTTAATAGAATAGTTTAAATCAGTATGGACATAAGACACAATTTTGCATGTTTTATTTATTTGTAAGTGAAGCAATTTCATTTGCTTCATTTGAAATAGTAGCAAGAACTGCATCTTGCTATGAAGTTAAACAGAACAGTAGTAAGCCAGATGTAGCACTCTACATCACTTTAAAGCAAGCACTGAAAATACGTGAAGTTATATACATTATACCAGGATTTTATATCCTGTCTAAGCCTTAGAGTATTCCTAAGTTTCTCCCTCCCAGTAGAGCCACTTAAATCACAGTTCTTTCAACCTCCTGCCACACTAATGCAACAAAGCCTCCTTTCCTTTGTGGAATCAACTGAAAGTCACTGCTTCAGAACTGTTTCATTTCTAGTCTTAATAAACAGAATATTTTTGTTTTGTCAAGGTCTATTGAATTTCATCTTTCTTTTGATGTCTATATGTTTGCCAAAAATACTTTGAATACTTTTGTATGTGTTCTTCATTTTAGTTTTTGCTTCCTATGTCAAATCCTCGAAAACTTAGGAATTACAGTAATAAATACTATTTTATGACCTATTGCCAGGCTAAGCAAGCTGAAGTATTACATAAGCTTTCTCTAATTTCCAAATTACTTTTTCAGATACATGTGAAAAAGCATTCTTACTGGGCTTTTTCTGTGTTTGAAGATTAGCACTTATTACATTAAAATGTATTTAATCTTATTGTCACCTCAGTACACTAGTGTCAAACACATCCTACATTTCAGCAGACATTTCTGTCACCCTAATGGTACACTTGATAAGACATGAGTGTTCACAGAAATGGCTAAATGGAGACAAGCCTACTATATGAATATATGCCTTTTTCTAGTAATTTCCTTGGCTTTCTTATTCTGTATTAGACATCTCATATGAAGATTTGCTGTGATAACAATTAAATTGAAACCATCAAGTGGCTAATATCACTGGGTTCCTTACAGATACGACGACACTGTCAGGGGTTGAGCAACTAATCACCATATCATCTCCTTAAACAGAAAATCCCTAGAATTACATTACTTTTTAAAATCAGTATGAAATAATGACATGAAAAAAGATCCCTAGAATTCTTTCATCAATTTTACTTTTCGTGTTATGCAACTTCAACAATTACATTGCTAATTAATATCACAAGAGTTTGTTTAGTGAGTGGACATACAGATATATAAAATACATCCAAAATTGGGGCCACAGATTATATGAACAACAGGAAACATGGCATTTGATAAACTGCACTGGATTTGATTATTCCATTGGCTTCACTTGGGACAGCGGCTTTAGGACACTGAGCAATGAAAACCTGCACAATCTCAACACCTGATACTGAGCCAACAGCATTCCACACAAGGCCAAAGGCCTTAAACCCATGCATAATGCCTAAACCCAGGAAAAGTGACTGTATTCTAAGAATCCTTGGTGTATGAAAAAATATTTTGCACTTTTTCTTTTAACAAATTACAAAAGACAAATGGCTCTTCATTTTCTTAGTAGATAAGAAGAACCACAGTGTAAATTTGAATGACAGTTTTATTTAAATTGAACCATATTACATCCAGGCAAAAACCAGAAGAAATTAGATTTTATATATAAAAAAAAAATAGACACATCTCACTACAAAATATCAGAATTATAGCACAGAAGTATAACCTTTCCCCCCTGCCCCCACTTTCCTTGTTCAGAACAGCTAGCAGTTTTATACGTAGTAATGCTCCACCTTTACTTATAAAGGTAATTTTTAATATCACATCCGTATGCTGCTTCTACCTGGCCTTTAAAAAACTAGATAAAAATGGTTCCTTATTGTATATAGCAGGTCATGGCTCTTATGTTAGTATATTATATGTTTTAATTCTTATCTTACCAGTATCATCACCTGATACTGATTCTGCTGGTAAGAGAAATATTATTCCTCCCCCTACTATTTCCTTTTCCACTGTTCTTACTATCATTTGTTTCTGACAGATTTCTAAAGATGTAAGGATAACCATCTGTGAAAAAGGATTGAATCATCGTACGTATCAATGAGTGGGGAAAAAAAGTAAAAAACAAATGTGTTTTAAAATTTATCTGCTCAACATGGCTTAATTTGCATTTTGCAAGCAGCCAGCACATACTCACTGTGGCTATGAAAAATGCCTATAATTCTATATGCAGTCACTAGACAGCAGAATGGGAATACCTAAATGGGAGTCATGCTAAAATTAGTCACTTAGCTAAAAGTGTCTGAAAGGGTCTCAGCTTAGATGTCTGAAACTATTTAACAGGTGTACATTCTTAGCCAAAAGTGTCAATGAAGAATTCTTTCAAGCTAAACAGAGCTGCTCTGGTTTTGTCCAGCATTATTTCAGTTTCTCTTCTCAGATGACAACTGTGAGATATCTTTTTATGAACTATCATCCCTAAGTTTATTTTCTTTCATGGAGATACACAATAAGTACAAATACAGTATAATCCAGCCATATTACTGATTTGAGACTGATGTTTGTCTCTTAGGAACATTATGCTGCCATAAAAAGGTATGGCATAAATTATTTTCTACTACTGTCAATATTTCATAAACTAAAACTAATCCTATGCATGAATATGTGAAACCGAACTGGGTAACTTTACAGTATTTTATGTAAAACAGAGATTTGGCTGGATGAAATTCAGTGACATGTGAAATTAATTGAGAATTATAAGTAAAATAAACCTTTGCAAAGACATGGTAAGTGGTAATTGGCAGCAGGGAAACTTTCTCCATATAAGTTGATCTAGCAAATTCAACTGAACAATCAATAATCTTAAAAGAATATGTAGGACAACAAAGAGCTGAATTAAATTTCACCAGTAAAAAAATGTAGGGAAAAAGTTAGGAGAGATTTCTCAAAAAAAATCTGATATCTGTGGATACCTTCATATGACATCTTTAAAGATCTTACATCAGCCTATTCTTGATTTTCCAAAGTAACTAATCTCTGAAAGTTTTGGCTACAGGAATTTACGATGATAATTAAGAAATCTAGGACTACTGTTTCACTCATTTTCTAAAGCGACATCTCTACTTTTTGCAAGAAGCTTTCTAATGTATAGCTTTAAATTCATGACTGTATTAGGTTATAATATATAATAATGGTTTGCAAGAGAAAGGAAAATTTGTAAAATTTCAACTAAGGGAAAAAAAGGAACCAAAATATTCTCCTATTGAAAAAAAATGTATTTAATAAATTTTGCATATAGAAACATGAGTGGAAATATTAAAAAAAATTATTAACCATAAAAAAAACTAGATGAGGCACTTGCCAGAATACTTACAATACTTATAGGAGTAAATAAATCATTTTCATATATATGAAATTATTACAGCATAATTTTTTGAATAACTACACAAAAGTCAACAATAACACCTGTCAAATCAGCACACTCAAGTGCATATACCTAAAAGTTGAACACAAGTACTCTGAATCATGTCTTTACAGTGACAGACCCTTGTATGTTTACTGATTGTTCCAGAATTTATAAGGTGCAGTACTTTCTAAACCATTCCCGTGTACATGCTTGCAATTAACAGAACTTAAACATACAGCACCTTTAACTCTGCTATGGAATATGAGACGTGTATTTCATTATTCTTTTGTATCCTTTTCTGGCTACTAGTTAAATGTCATCACTGCATCTTTATGACAATCAGTAAGTTATTAGGTATTTAAAGGTCTACTGCATGGAAGGTTAATATTTATTTGCCAAAAATAATATTTGCATATCCAAATAAAATATTTGAAATTAGTTTATAACATTACAGATAAATATTTCCAAGTCTGTACTATTTCATAAGCCATTCCAAGAAATCTGCATGCCGTTCTGTAACTGTCTGTAAGGAGTTTTTTAAGCTAAAGTTGTATTGGCTACCTCTCCTGTTTCACTATTTCTCAAAACCTTATTGTGTGATTTTCAAGCAGCTGCGTTTCATTTCTTAATCCTCCCTGCACAGCTACCCAGGAGAGGCTTTACAACAAAAACTGTAAAGTAGCATTTTCTCAGCAGGAACAACAAAGTTCCTCTTCAAAAAGAGGCTTAATAAAAATATGACTGTAATGAACATGCTAGCTCTGGTCACAAAATGCTACACATAGCATGACCACTGAGAGTTCAGGAAGTTTTGGGAAATGATACTCCTCTGGCTCTTCAGAAGTCTTATCATGCAATATATGATTGAGATAAATGTCTTTACAGTGTATTAAGCTCATGCACAGGTATTTTCTTAGCTCCCTTATTTCTCTTCATTTTGCTTTCAAAAGCCTGTCCTACTAGCAATCACCTGGCATTAATCACTGTGACTATACAGCAAACAGCTTCAGATAAACACTGGTGTACATAATTTATACAGTTCCAGCTGCAACACAGCAAATTTCTCCTACTGTGCAGCTAATATCCAGAATATGTACAGTCCTTCCTCCCATTTGTCTAGAAATGAAAAACATCCCACTGCACATTTTCCAACACTACAGCCTTACCACTCCATTTGTCTAATTTCTATGCCCTCTAAGATAGCTGTCCCAGATAACAGGTTACTTCATAATAGTTCCTTCTCATTTCAGTACTACCAGGTAAAGTGAAAATACAGAAATGAGCTTCTATCACCATTGAATCTATTGCTAGCAGCAGAAACAAAACCTGTAATACCTTGGATTTATCACCTCTGATTTGGCATTCTTTTGGGGTCTTTTTTGTTTGGCTGGTTCCTTTTGTCTAGTTTTGGTGTTGTTTTTTGCTTTAATGTGGAAATGTTGTGCACTTCTGAGAATCTCATAAAAATCTCTCACAATTATCTCAATACCTGTGTGTATTAATGGACAGGGAAATGCTGTACAATAAATATTTCTCTTTTTTTTAAGATTTCATTTTATGCAGCAGTGGATGTTTTACATCGAATCAATCAGTTTCTAATAATATAAAAAGGAATAATGACCATAGGCACTTTCCTTCAGGCTTACATAAGCTGTAGCTTACCAATGCTGTATATCAGTATTTTTGTAATGCAGAGTATCAACATAATCAACAAGAATAAGAGAAAATTGTGGGTCAGGATAAACAAACTGCCTTCTGCATCCATGTCCCATTGTAGTCTCTCTCTTTACTTTCCAGACAACAAGGAAACAGAGCAAACAGGAGCAACATTAGAATACATGTACTGTGCTCTACATCCTTACTTAAAACCTGCACGCTCCTGTGCTTTACTCATATACCTTAGCTGCAGTTGAAGATAAGGCTTCTTGATGCCCTCATGGGCTTGACAAAACTTTATAAAGAAATAACAATTAAAAAAATTTTTAAAATGAAAACCGGGATTCCTGAAAATTAACAATAGAATTGCTGCTGGTTTCTTTACTAGAAGAAAGCACCTATTTCCTCTTTCCTGAACAATTTATAGACTTGTATATGACACTAGAACTCTTGTTCTACAACTAGGGAAAATGTTTGATATCCACCATTTGCAAGACCTAAAAACACATTTAGGTGGCTTTAACATGAAATGAATGGACAGTAAAAGGAAAGCTATTTCCTCTGTAATGTCTGGGAAGTATAGGAAGATCCTACACTTTAGTGCTTTTTATTGCTTATACATGGATCACAAAAGAGGTAGGGTTGAAAGGCACCACAGTGGGATCATCTGGCCCAACCTCCCTGCTCAAGCAGAGTCAATTGAGAACACATTGCACAGGATTGCATGCAGACAGCTCCTGAATATCCCCAGAGAGGGAAAGTCCACAAACTCTCTGGATCTGTTGCAGAGCACAGTTCTTCATATTCAGATGGAACTTTCTCTGCATCAGTTTTTCTTCCTGCTGCCTCTCGCCCTTTTGCTTGGCATAACTGAGAAGAGCCTGGTCCATCTTCTTTGCACCTTCCTTTGACTTACAGACATTGATAAGATCCCCTTTCTGTTTCCTCTTCTCCAGGCTAAAAATAACCATTTTTCTAAGTCTTTCCTCACAAAAGAGATGCTCCTGTCCCCTCATCATCTTTGTAGACCTTTGCTGGACACACTCCAGCAGCTCTGTGTCTCTCTTGTCCTGAGGAGCCCAGAACTGGACACAGCACTCCAGATGTGCCTCACCAGGGCTGAGTAGAGGGGCAGGATCACCTTCCTTGACCTGCTGTCAGTGCTCTTCCTAACACAGCCCAGGACACCACTGACATTCCTGGCTAGAAAGGCATGTGCGTTAAGCACTGATAAATAAAAGAATCAAAGCACTATTACACTCTTATGGTTCTCAGCACAAACTTTCAAAACAAGGAGCTCCAAAATAAATAGCATGGACTCCTCTTGTCTGCCTGTCTCTGACAGGCAACTTCCAGACTTCTCTTTTCAAGCCTTGTTTCCCTTCAAATTCAACGTTTTCATATGGGTGAATCTGTCCTGGAAAGCAGCCAACTTCTTTATATACAGAAAATCAAAAGCAGTTTCCAGTTATCTCAGACATTCATTCTTGGTCCAGACTTTCACAATTGTTCAGCCTAACAAGTGCAAGTTTAGCCTGGAATGTTTCCTGATTTACTCTAGTAACAATATTTTGTCTTTGGTAAGGCCTTGAAACGTTATCTGTAGATGCTTTTTCTGCCCTTCTTCCTTCTCACACTGTAAACTTCTAACACCTAGAAGCTAAAAAATTATTTATATTCATAGTTCTTTGAGACCCAAATACAAAGAATTGGTCATATTATAGGAACCTAACAAAATATGATAGCATCTGTAATGCCTGGAACTAGTTACTCTACATGGCCATAGATAGAAAAACTGACAAATTCAGTTGTAAAGACAAGGACATATCAGCAAAAATGTTGCTGTTCCTTGCTGTGGAAATTATTTGTAGCAGTCAAGCTGGGATTTGTGAAACAAGCAATCAAACAAAATGAATGTGGGTAGACACCTGCTCCTGGAATTACCCTGATTTCACCAACATTCCATATTAGGGTTGCAATACTTGTAGACTGAATTGTGAGTAAAATCTGACTTCCACCTCTGGGTGACATCTTGCAAGAGGCACAAATGCCAAGCTAGGTCTGAGATAGAACCATTTTAGGACAATTAGAAGAACATATGAAAGTTACATAGGCATCTTCTGCAATCCAGACTCACATACATACCACAGGGATAAGTAAAGCAAAAGCAACCACAGATCCAACTCACTCTACTCTGTTTTGTATTTCATTAAATCTAGTTAATTCCTGTTCACATCTATAATATATATTTATTCCCACAGCAGCTATGTGAGACAGAGGCACTCTTTCCCAAAAAGGCATCATCAATGGAGTGTTTTTTCGAAAACTACAGTATTCTACTGTTGCAGACTGCAAAAGGTGAAGATTTGTGTAACTTTCCAAAATAGAGGCTTTGCAATAATAGAATTATCTTCCAGGCTAATGCCCTTAGCACTGAATTGTGCCGTGTCTTGGGGAGTAATACAGCAAACCATTGTACTTTTAGCAATTCAAATTTTAACCCCACCAAAACTTCCTAATAATGCCCTTTTTCTCTGCAGGCTCTTTGCTTTCTCTGGCATTACCCCTTTATCTAAATCCACAGTCACAGTACGTTCATGAGTTCTCGTATGTTCCCAGTTTCAGATTAAATCCATAAATCTACTCCTGGGGCAAATATATTTCAGCAGTTGCAAAAGCCATATGTATTATGGTTGGATAAAATGCTCAATTTTTATATTTCAGCGGTTTTAATAAAACAAATTAATTAAAATTGAAATTTATTTTAATTTTAACTTCATAACCAATAGTACTTTGTTCATTAGTCATTTGCATATGCATATCATTATGCATTAAAATAGGATGCAATACTAGTGTTGTCTGATGTAGGCACTGAGCCCACAATTATTCCTCTTCCTATCAAGCAAAAAATAGGCAGCAAAGCTACCTATGCGTTACAAAAAACCTAATTAATAATCAATAGGACTCATAAAGAAGCAGACCACATTGTAGGGTCAGTCAGTTTTGATTACTCAGACCTCCCCTCTATCTTCTCCAACTGCTGTGGCTCTTGGTAGAGAGATATGAGGGCTGCTGCTTCTCTACAAAAGCCAAAATGAGAACTTTGGTTTAGAGCACTCTCTTCCAAAACACATGCATGGCACATTTCATGACCAGTAGTCTTGTAAACACATGAAGACAAAGAATACAATTTCCACTTGCATTTCCACACTGATTTTTTGCCTTTCCTTCCTCCTTTTCCCAATCTCCCTTTGATTTGCAAAATTTTTAATGGAAAATAAAAATGTCATTTTACGTTCATTTTCAACAATGTGGAAGCTGTACATAAAAAGTGCTTCTATCAGTTCATACAGGCAAAGCCTTATCTAAGGGAGTTAAGAACAAGTCCATGGTGCTGTTAAAACATCAAGCTATCAATCTTCCTGTTTTCCAGTTTTAGCCAAAACATTGGCTAGACTTGGAAGAATTTTTAAAAGATAATATAAGTAACAATCATGGCATTAGAGGTAATAATTTTAAATATTTAAAAGGTTTGCTTACATCAGACTTCCTCTAAGAAAAAAAATATTTATGTTGTTAGTTGTCTCCAATGATAATGTCAGGACTGTCTGTAATGATTAAAAAAGCTAATATAATTATAGAAATTTTTTAATAGTAAAAATCCAACTTTAGAGAGTAACAGGAAAAAAGAAATCTTCTTGTCATCCTATAGTACTTGGGATAGAGGATCAAGAAAAAAATATATTGCAATTACACATTCCACAATTTTCCTCAAAATTCTGTAAAGCTGTTTAATCATCTTGAATTCCTATAAACAGGCACCTAGTAATTCTGCAAACCTTGTAATGCCATGTAGTATCAAAATATAAGACAGTAATTTTCAGTCATAAACCAGCCCTGCAAACTAAAGAGTGTGATACTTCATGAAGTGGCTCCAAATCCACTGTCTAGTCATTTCCAGGTGACAAAACAAACTGTTGAGGTTGTTTGACTACTGGCATTTTCTCCCCTGAGTATTATCTAGACATTAGGCTTGGCAGTACATTAATATCCTGACAGAGTTTAAAAAATTGAATTTTTCCTTTACTGTTTTCAAAAACTTCTTATTGAAGTAATACAGTTCAGATGACATATATTTGAAATGGAAGAAGACTTCACCTTTTTTATGACTGTCTCTTGTGGGGGAAATTTTGCAGCAGTTTAACCTCATCTAAAGACTGTTCATGCAACTTTTCCAGGTCACTGTTAATTGAGCAAATTTCTGTGCAAATGCTGATTGAACAAAGCTAAGGTACCCAGGGCAGCACTGAAGTCTGAGTCAAATGCATTCATAAAGTGGTTGTCTTCAGTAGTAATTGATATAATAACCTTTGCTGTGTGGCACTCCTGTTTCACTTATTTCTTCTTTTCTTCACTCTTTATCTGTCATACCCTACATACTCACATTACCATTTTATGGTCAAAAGTCACAAACACAGTAGTCAAGTATTTTTTAAAAAAAGTTTATAATGAACAGCATTGGGACTATAGTAAGGTGCATCTGTAAAGAACTGTATTTAGCTTTGCCAGAGTTGTTGCACATTACAACAATGTAGCACTTTAAGCTCTATGAAATGAGTTAGTTACGTTTAGAAAGAACTTACCACGTAAAACAGTGAGTCTCGTGGACACACTTATTTCGCCAACGCTGTTGGAAGCCACACATTCATAAATAGCTTCGTCTCGTGGGGTGCGCAGGGGTTGTATTCTAAGAACTGATCCAGATCCATCATCAAACTCTATTACCTATAAAAGGAAACAAAAGCTGTCACAGATGTTGTTACAAATACCCGTCCCTCAGCTAATCTGTTCATGAACAGTGGCCTCTTGGTATTCAAGTCACCAAAGACAGGTTTGTTTTTCAAATTTATGTACCGGGACAAATTCCAGTCATATGGGAAAATGTTTAACTGGCAATACTTGGAATATACACTGCTATTCAGTGAGTACTCAGTGGCCACTTTAATACAGCTTCAAGAAATACAGAACAAAAAACAAATGAACAAACTAAAAAAAAGAAACAACCCAGCAAACAAGGGCTGTTGAAAAAAGTCTGTGACTTAATGCTCTCTTATTCTGAAGTTCACCACCAATACCTCTCAACTCTCTTAGCTAAAATACTTTACCTTCAAATGACAGTTACATTTATTTTAATTGCTGCCACCTATATTCCCTCTCTACTCAGAGTGCAGCTCACTCACTTATTTGGCTCTAAAGTTAATAACCATCTGCAATTTCTGAACCAAACAGGATGACTCAGTTTAGCTTTGTATTTAACCCACAAAGTAAGTAAATTTATCCAACAAAGTGACCATTTAGGAGGCTAAATAATAAGGCTAAACTTCTAAGATTTAGTTTTAAAACTGCAATATCCACACAAGAAGTAATAACATTTATATGAGAAAATTCACTTAATAGATATTTTTTCCTTCTTGATCTGAAATCAGAATCACATCAAATATTGGTGAGTACTGCAATACTCCACAGGTCCTGGAAAAACCTTCTAAATAATTTAAGTAATAGCAATAATCTATTTAATCTACCTTTTAAAAAAGATCACTGAAAGATATCAGAACTTCCATCAGATAAATGGCAATTATAAACAAAGGACAGTCACAATTTTTTGTTCTGTTTTTCTCTGCAAAATAATTAATATCTGTCCAGAACCTATATATACATGCACAAAGTGATTTACATATATACCTATGTGCACATCTGTTTGTGTCTTTCTGTCTCATTTTTACACAATCAATCTACAAGATCTCTGTACATGTTGACAACAAAAGAGATATAAAGTCTGGGGTTATAAATGATTGTAAATATGCCCTGCATCTCACTCATTGTAGGAATTGCTCAGTTTCTGCTTAGTGTTGGGAGAGGTGAAAGAAAGATTAAAAACCTGGGGATTTTTGATACTGCATTTGTTTGACAGCCCACAGGATGTATTTTTCTTGATCTTTCAGTAAAGCCACCTTAAACCAATATAGTTAAGACAAAATATCTACCTGATGTTAGCACAATTAAAGGAATAACTAGAATTCAGATAAATTGACATTTATAAGGGAGAAAACAATTTCAAAGTCTTTATGCAGTCAGACTAACAATTTGTAGATAAAAAATGTGAGCACAGGATCCCAATACTCACAGACATACTTAAAAAAGAGTAATTGCTATTGTTTAAACACCAGTGCTGAATAAATGTATCTGGACACTGAAAACAATTGCTGCAGATTGGATTGGGCAAATACTGCAGAGATTAAGTTTCAAGTCTGGTATCTCAGAAATATGTATCATAAAAGGAATTTATTTTTCATGTGATGAGTTATCCCCTTTCCTGCATACCACAGTTAGTTAATTCCTAACATCTACTGAATGAGATTTTATTTTTTATGACAGAGATTTTTTAATCTAAAAATCTAAAAAGATTTTTTAATTTAAAAGCAGTTTTGCACACAGGGTAGAATGATGTAATTTTTAACTTTTATTTTTCCCTTTTCTGTTCCTTTTTAAGTTCCTCTGAGAAGGACGTCTAAGCAAATTAAAGCAGCTTTTTGTAATTCCTATTATTTGAATTAATTTGAAGGAAGAGGAGAAAAAAAGGATCCTCATTCAGAGTCTATATCTGCAATATAAATAAAAGCTGAAAGATTAATAGAGAAGACCCTTGAGGTCTTACTGTATTTTTTAATTTCAGAAGCAATGCCTAGCTTTCACTGCTATTCTCAGTAAGTTGGGAGAATTAGCTGGTGAGCAAGAAATTTCAATGACAATAGTCTTCAAATATATAAACAGTCAAGTGAGAGGAAATAAACTATTTTTTCCCCAATTGCTACATACAACAAGTTCCAGCAAATGAGTTCTGGTTTCACATGAGGGACAAATAACCATGACAAGTTTCATGAAAACCCGTAGGAGACTGTCCAAGTTTATTAAATTATAAAAAAGTAATCCTCAGCACCCCTGGGAAAGGATGTGGATAAGATGGACCACTAGAATCCTTTCCAGCTGTATTTACTATTTGAAGACAGGTGTTCAGGTAAAACATTTTGATGTCTTTCATCATTAAATAACTCAGAGAACTATACAAAATATTAATGTGAAAGAAACCAAACTAAATATTTCTTATTGGTTCAGCAAAAAATCTCAAATATCTCTTGTTTCTCAAATGATTCATATGTCTTTTTTGAATCTCATTTCTAGTGTTGTTCTTTTCTTATTTACAGATTCTGTGGCATGAATTAACAGCCTTACTTCAAACAGGAAGAAAAGCTGCTTAAAATAATAATTTGGTATTCACACTTTGTAACTGCTCTGCTCAGTGTACATGATAAAAATTATAAAACACTTGGCAAGTGTAATCTATTTCTTTGAAATAAATTCCATCTTACTTGGTTATACTGTTTGTTCAACAGTCCACTAAAGGCATTTTTAAAACATTTTAAGGTGATCTTTATAGTTACATTCAAATAATTTTATGGAAATAAGACTAATTTATGTCTGCTTATTCTCCCTAAAAACAGGTACACAGGTATCTAGAAAGCAATATATTAAGGAAATAAACCATGACATATTGCAGAATAAAAAACAGTAAACATATACATGCACAATCTTTCTCTGTTTAGAATTCACTTTGAGTGAAAGTTCTGTGAACAGAAGAGGATAAATTGTGTAGAATTTATGATAAAACTTCTATGTGAATCCCTCTAGCCAATAGCTCTGCATATGCTTTGCAAAGTGCAAACAGGTTTTGGCACTAGGAGTAACATTTGAATTAATGATTTTGTTTTTCATGTTGTAGTAAATACACAAGCCAGAAATTATAATGGTCCATGACTGAACTCCAATGTCTAGATATTTATTGAACCAAAAATCAAGAAAATAAATTTGGTTTATAGAAGAAATGCAGTTTTTCTAAAAGAATCTAACCTGAAAGCCAGAACAAGCAATCTTCACAAATGCTAATACAAATTAATATAGAGGACTTTAATATTCAGTCGATTGTTAATAACTATATGTAAGATAATTTTCTCCTAAAATGCCTGTCACAACCATTTTATATACAAATCATTAATCTTTGAACAGTTGTTTTTAAGCAAACAGAAGCCTCTTACCTAAACTGAAAACATTTAAGAGACAATTGTACACTCTCAGTGCCAGTTTTGGTATCTCTTCTAAAACCTTTCCCTCATTTTCTGAGTTTTTCTCCATGCTAAAGGTCAATCTGTATTTGACATTAATTATTCTTGCCACTACAAGAGGGAATACTACTTGTTTTCTTATTTCCCCCAAATAATCAGAATCCTTTGAGCAGATTATTTTCACTATTTCCTTTAACTGAAGGTTGTGGAGAGAAACATCTTCCTCCAAGTCTTTTCCTAATTTATTGTTAAGAAAATAATCAAAAGCAAGCAGGTTTTACTTTTCCTTTTCAGCAGCAGGAGCTACAGTGCCCCTTTCACCTCCTTCCTCTACAGGGGTGAGGAACTGTGACAGAAGCAGCCAAAGACTCAGCCTGCTCGATGCACCTTGTCACAAAAGGAGGTGGTTTGCTCTTTGGGGACAGCAGCCACTGCCCAGCTGATGTCCCCACCAGCTCCTTCATCAGTCGGCAAACAGAACAGAGGCACCACAGAGCTCCTCAGTCCAACCATGCCTGCTTGGAAAACAGCAGTAGCAGTCTCCTCTTCAATGGTTATACACATAACCAGTTTTCAAAATTAAAAACTTCGTAAGAGTATTCCCACCAAATTACCCCTGATAGTCAGTTCTACTTTGCTAAATCACTGTTAATAAAGCACACACAGTGGGATTAAAAACAAGGTTGGAATAAAATGTTTTTCAGAGGAACAGAACAATGGACCTAATACCTCAAATCTCTGATTGCTGACTTTCTTTCCTTTTTTGTTCCAGACAATTTTAGGTCTTGGATCTCCTGTGGCTTGACAGATGAATGAGGCAACTCCTCCTGAAACCCCGGTCTGGTCAACGGGAGTTCTTGTAAACTTTGGTGGTGCTGAAACAACAACAAGAAATTAACCAAATTAATCCAAGCAGTTTACGTAAATTTAAAAAAAGTCACATCAAGATTTCAAAATTTTTAAAAAAGGAAATGGTTTGTTTCTCCAGTGATATAATTCATCTGCATGAGAAAGCATTATTTAAAAACCCTAAAAAGTCAGCAAAATACTTATAGACTTTACTCGTGAAATTTGTATTAAAACCGAAACCTGCTGGCACCAAAATAACAAGATCACACATTATATTTTATCACCATTATAAATAAAAAATCCAATTTTACTTCTGTTGCAAAATGAGCTCAACAATCAACTGGAATAATACCACAATTCACTACTTGATGCTGTGATCCCAGAGTGTCATGAAAACAGGATGCTCACCTTTGAGACATTATAGTCAGTGACATTTAGGAGAAAGCATTTGTGATTTTGCATGGATGGTGGAGGTAAATTATTATGTATTAAGAGTCCAGGCAAAACAGACTGTATCAGAAGAGAGATTTACCCTCAGGCACAGTTTTGTGTATAGCTCCTTTTCACTCCCAAATTCTACTATGTAAGAGAGGAGAACTAAAAAAAGATCAACTACTGCAACAAGAGAGGGAAAGAAATGAAGAAACAGTTTTGACAGTAGGAAATGGCATTTTAGTTAATTATTCTTTTTCCCTTAATTTCTGTTACAACAAATGAAAATTATTATTTCACTTGTGGTGAGACAAAATTTTCAAATTTAGATCAACACAATACATGACTTTTAAATACAAAATATCAAAATCTGTAAAATTACAACTCAACAATCCAAAATATTGAAAAATTCCTGTAAATCTTTACATAATTATCTTTTTTAGCAAAAGAGTTTCAAAAGATACAATACACCTTCAGTGCAGGGACAGTAAGTGGCAAAAACCCCAGGTCTTTGCAATGAAGCCATCCTCCATAGCAGTTGCTTTACACCATCTGTTGCAATTCCTTTTTGTTCTCATCTTCATGCATCAGCAGTCAGCTCCTTTATGTTCCCTACCTCTTCCCTTTTCTTCACTTTTCTCCCTTAGTTTTGACAGGTATGTACCTGTACTGTACTGATTTTCATTCCTATGTTGCTGTTGCTTAGTTCTGGTATCTACCCCTTACTCTGCAAAACTGTTCTTTCCATAGGCACCATTTCCTGTCAGCATGTTTATTTGAATGTAAGAAACTCAGCAGACCACTGTCATGCATGTATGCAACACTGGAATAAATTCTGAAGTTGTTAAAAATGACAAGATGCCATTTTACAAAATGAAATTAGGGGAACTTTTTACCCTACTCCTAATGTAAAAAAGGGCATTTTTTAAAAATATAATGCTTCTGAAAATTTGCATGCTCTTTAATAGAAATGTCAAGAAAATGTGTTAGTTTCTAACATTTCAGAATGCTCAAGGGTCCTAGAAGTATCCACTCTGCTAATTTTCCTCGTCAAAATGCACCTAAACCAAAATGCAAAAGCACATCTCAACAAAACAGTGTACCACTACTGCCATGGGGAAATTATGAAAGAATTTCTCTGATATCAAAAATTGCCAAAACCTTAGCAAATAAAGCAAACTTGAAGTGAAAATTACTAGAGATCCTTTCCCAAGCCACAGGCTTTATGTCAGCACCACAAAAGAGGCCAAAATATATTCTGATGAAGAGCATCTGGGTTTCAACAAAACTGCTCTCTTAGAACCCTTTTGCTTTAACTCAGCACTGTGATATGTAAGAAGACTTGGCTGAATCTGATATACTGGCATTCTGTGGCACAAGTTGTAACTGTGGGCCACAAAGTGAAAAATGACACACTGCCATTCTGTTTGAATTTTTTTTACATTTTGTGAATTCATTGTTAGAACTCAAGCCACTGAAAGAGAAACACTTCACGAGGAAGTCCAACAGCACACAGCAACTATGTAGTGTACTATGTAGTAGTACCTCATAGGCAGCAAAAAGCAGCAAAAATTAAATTAAAAATCTTTCACCAACTGTAACTGCTGTAAGGGGTACAACCAGGTTTTTTTCCAAAATCTCCTGAAGGACTATAGGACTATAGCTGCCCTGCCTCCTTACAAAAACTGCATACCAGCTTCTGCAGAGCATTATTATCTACATCATGGAGTTGCAGAAGTAGGGCTGAATACTTAACATAGCTCCAGCTACCTGAACAACAATATTTTTGCCATATTTTGCTATGTGAATTTTTGCTGGACAAACAATTAGTAAAGATGTTGTTTATTAACCACGTAGCATTAGAGATATAGCATTAGACAGAAAGCAAGGGCAGTTGTACATAATGATGCAATTTTTAACTTGTGGACATTTTTCAAGGAAAACAAGGTTTTAAGGTTGTGTATAAAATCCAGTTTCTTGTATGATGTGACCAATATTATCTGCATCAGTAAAAAAGCTTCACAGTCCAGTATAGAAGGGAACTGGGGTGATCTTTGTCTTTCACTTAGACCATAACCTAGCTGAAAAAAAAAAAAAAGGTATGTATCTGGTCAACCTTTTTACATAATTTTTAATTAATTAAGCAATTCCTATTAAAAAACATTGCCACAACTCTCCTCCAATACGTAATATTGGAAGTAAGTCAGTTATTTTTCAGGTATCATATGATATCAGAGAAGATAAATTATTAGAACATAAATTTATAAAATTATCTCCCATGAAGACAGCAAGTATTATGCAATCCCTCTTTCTATTACTCAATTAACACATTCATCTTGTTACATACAAAGCAACGACCAGCAGTGTAAGGGTACATGAAATCATAACCCAGCAGAAGTAAAAATGAAAAAAAGTATTTGTTGCCTTTGTCTTTATAAAGGTTGTTAATTAAGGGTTGACACAAATTATCTCCACAATTAATGTTGTCAGTTTCTTGACACTGATTGTGACCTAAGCTGCTAGGCACTCTGATAGCAAACACAATTAAACTGCACACACAGTTGTGCTTATTAACATGAGGGCAATTTTGATTGAGAACTGACAACTATTTTCGATCTCCCTTAACAACAGCAGTGCATAGTTCAAGAAAAACTCTCCACAACACAGTTCATTAAGCACAGCAACAATCTATATGGAAACCTTCCACTGCAATTAAATCTGCCAACAAAGAAGATGTAATATGTTACCAGCTATGATACCAGAGTCTTTCAGCACTTTTGGAACTCTCCTTGGTAACATCAATAAATGCAGTTAAAATAACAGAAGCGTAGTTAAAATAAAATAAGTGAAATTTACTTAAAATCAGCATCTCATATTTGTGCACTTAAATTCTCTAGAGGGCATCATAAAAATTGCTGCAGTATTAGCTTTTAAATGCAAGAACAGCCAAGTTTTGCTTGTTTATATACCAGTGCCTACTCAGATATTCATTCTAATAGTGAATTTTGATACCTTGTCAAGCTAAAAAGAAAAACAAAAAATCAGAGTGGGAGATTTCTGTAACTTGGACTTCTGAAGAGTACCACAAGCTTTGTCTTTCAAGACCTGAGGGCTCCAGCCAGGTGCTACTCAGTACACACTTCTTGCTGGGACCCTTGAGAAGCCGAAGTGGCAACCATTAAACTACTGCAAATCACACTCTTAATACACAATGGAAAATTGAATTTATTGCTAGCTGACCTTAAATACACTGAGCTTGCATTTATTTGTTTTGAAGAGTTTAACCCCATAGTAATTAGGCTGCTGCTTCAATAAACAGTCAAACTGTCCCCTCAGGGGGCACAGGAACTTCTGAAATAGAGATGGTTTACCACTATCCAGATAGAAGTGGAGTTTTTTTGCACATTATGGCTATATAAAATCTATTTTTAAAGTGACACTGAATAAACTCATTTTGATTGGAACATTTGAATATCTTGGCACTAACATAAGACATTTCTTTCTTCCCTTCTGTGCCTTCACATTGTCTTTCTAAAGTTTAAGTAGAATTCTGAAATAGTGAATGGAATAAATTAATTCACATTTCATCATGTTATAGAATTATCAGTTTTAGAGCTGTTGTTCTCTTTGTGCTGTGCTTTAAGGCTATGTAACGTTTTTTGTCTGTACTCAAATAAAATGTCTGACAAAATACTTTTGAAATTACCGCAAACTATTCTTGTGTAAAGACATTTTTATGGACATACTCACTCCTCTATGAAAAGGTGAATACGATGGCAAGACTCCATCTGCTTTAGAGTGAGACCTAATAGGATGTCTGCAGTTCAACTACAGCTAGCTCAGCATGTGAACTAACTATGGACAAGATATACAGAGAATGCAGACCCTAATACATTTGTTTTTCTGTTTGGGGTGTATTAGCGTTCCTAATATAAAATAATTTGATTCAGGACTAAACTTCATCATATGCCTGAAATATTAAAAAGTTTACTAGCTCAGAATAAAAATTGCAAAATATCATGTAATATTGTATCTTTTATAAGCATATATAGCAAGGGTGAATAGAAACCTCAGAAAAAATTAAAAATGCAAAGACATTTATTTCAAATGCCTCATTTGCTTATAAATTCACACATATTTGAGGAGACTCCTTAAAAATTACAGTAACTTTTTCAGTTATAAAGACTCATTTTATATCAATAGAAGTTGGAAGATGACAATCACAACTCTTCCCATGAAATGTTTTCAGCTCAGACCCAGAAATGAAGGTTGACAGCAGAGTGACCAATGTGGTCTGGAACACATATAATCACAAGAATCATTTTCACTTAGCATAGTCTTACTGTTGTAGGAGCATAAAGTTTCAGGGGGTATGCAACTGGACTCACTCCAAGTAAAAAATTCTGTAGTGATTCTTCCCATGTCAAATTACACACTGAGAAATTTCTGACACAGTAAAAATTGAAATAAAGAGAATTAAGAAATAACAACAACAACAAAAAAAACCCAAAACAAAAAAAACCCAAACCAAACAAAAAACAAAACAAAACAAAAAATCAACCCAGTGAAGCAAAATAAAAACCCCACAAACACAACCAAACCAAACCAAACCAAACCAACACATTTACTCCATTTCCCATTTTGCATTCTCTGTATTAAACAGACTTATGAGAAAATGCTTTATATTCTAAATCAAAATGCCATAGACTGATTAACATTTAATGATGGTGAAGGTGGTGGAGACTCCTGTCCAGGTAAAAATAAACAAACAGGCATATGTTGCACATAATCACAGTCTGATACTGTATTGGTGCATTACAAATCACATGATTTGTCATTATTTTCACAATTCTTCCAGCAGTTAATATATTAAAAAACTATACTATCTATACATAGTACTTAAGAGAAAATTACTTAATAGAAATTTCAGAATCCCCTCATATACTGCATTAGAAGCTAATTTACTCATTAGTAATAATTTGAGACATAAATTAGACTGACCATTTTTACAAGTAATTGTTTCACCTTAATTCTAACCTGCACTTACAGAGAACCTGCACACTGGCTATGTGAGAAAAGCTAATTAGTTTTTATTTCTATAAGGACAAGAACTAATTTGCACTAATGAAATCTGCACAAAGAAACTCCTAAATTAACAAGTAGCATGTTCATAAAAGCTCTTGTCTGTCAGTCACAAGAATTTTTTCTGTTTCTCACTGTGAACCTCTTAAAACTGCCCCTGCCTTAACATCCTTCAGCAAGAAGAATAGCAACAACACAATCTTCAGATGTCATCTTACTCTTAGCAGCTGAATAGTTTCATTATCCTGCGAATGAAAATTATCAGTTTTGTATCTTTCAACTACTAAATGCATTTCAGCCATGCCAGTCAAGTCCAGCTGAAAATCTTGATCCTTTTGGTTCACAGAAATTGTCTCTAGGTACAAACAAGCATTTCCCAAAAGTCTGGGTAAAGGAAATCAAGCTATTTTACTTCACAGGCATCACAGCATTCTCTTAAAAAACTCCACCCCTACAACAGTAATAAAATCTTGATAATATAATGGAAACACTCATCTCCCCACCTTCTTTCTGCTACATGTATTCTTCCAAAAGCAAAAGCACTCAGAACAAAGGACTGGCTTTTGAGAGAGGTTTCTGGTTGGTTCTTTGGGGCTATTTTTCCAATTTAGCAGTCACCTCCAGTTCCCAACCTTTAATCTGCCAGAGCATACCCACCCTGCAGATTAAGTAAACAGCTCAAAAAAATAAAAATATCACTTGCTGACGGCTCAAGGAAAATACAAAAAGTCAACACTATCTTTTATATTTTCAAATTTCTTGCAATGCACAGTGTCAGTGCAGTAGGCTGACCATTAAGTTCATTATTCCCTGAAATACAAAGTCAAATTACAGACTTCCAAGTAAGGCCTCGCAAGTAGAATAAGGAGGTTACATTTTCCAAAAGGTCTAATGTTAAAATAGCAGACATTTAATATGCACCTCTAAGCTCTGCAAACCTAGTTACCAGCTCACTTCATTGTGGATCATGTATGCTGTTTTAGAGACAGACATTATCTGAGCCCTAGGGACATGGGAGGTATACGAACTAACACAGACAGCAGCAGACGTTTATTTGCCAACTAATATCATTCACGCACACACATGTTCATTTTTAGCTTATAGTAACTGAGAGAATGAAAAAGGCTTCCACAAATATGAAGAACCTCTGTGAAAAACCTGCAAAAACGCCTTTTACAGTATAGACCAATAAATTTATATTTGAAGTAGAAAGAAGCTGAAGAAGTATATATTGCTGTTCTGTTTCTATTTAAACTGTTGCAGGCAACCTACTAACAATTTAAGATACTTTCATGACAAATTATTGGGACATTTAGTGTAAAACTCGGGCCAACAATTAACTAGTGCCCTATCAGAGCAATACTGTGCTAAGCCTAACAGGAAGCCAGGGCTTACAAGCTGTCACAGTCAGTCTTGTAGATGATAAAGCTGAAGGAGAAACCTCCCAAAGCCAGGCCTACTCCCACACACATGCCCTCTTGCTTTCATTCCTCAAGCTGAGTGCACAGCCTTAGCCATCAGTGCTACATATGCGTTAGCTTAAATACAAAATTCAGCCTTCATTTAAATACTGCTACAGAAAACAAACATGGTAACATTTGCTTCTAGGTCTCCCCTTACTTACTCCACCGTCTCTTCAATTGTTTCTACACAAAAAATCCTGGTTTACACTCGAGTTCAAGAAAAGAGAATCAGGATGTTTGGTTCTAGTATGTGACTAACCTGAGCACTGAAAGATGCAGGCATATGTCTAAGTAATATTCACTATCCAGTAAATGCATGGGAGGGCAAGGATGCTCCCTTTTTTTTCCCATGACTACAGGAATTTCAGTACTATTAACCCACTGTTCATGGTATTAACTCAATTGCAGATATGCCTTTAAGTCATAAACCAGCACATGCTCAAATGCACATTACAAAACAAAATAGGTATAAGCTTGTGTATATACACAGTATTTATCACAAGAATATATGTAAAAGCTAGGTGGAACTTAATTTACCTGAGTTAGAAAGAGGACCTTGCTAGCAAATCCAGTAATAAGCCTTCTTTCAGCAGCAAATAAAAAGCATGAAGGTTAGTGACTTGCACCACTTTATCCCCCAGGAATATTACATAACCTTGTCATATTCACTAATTTAACAAAAGGAAATTCTGCTTCAAAGCTCTCTACTGCTTCTTTTTCAAATTTTAATGTCTGCAGACTGCATATGAATTATTTGGTAACTGAGAGCTGACACTCCTTTTCAACGTGCAAAGTAAAAGCAGTGAATTTTAAAATGCCAGGCAAGCTTTCCGAAAGAGTTTTGCTCCAAGAGAAAGGTAGGAATAAATGAGACACTACAAGTTTCAATTAGAGACTTGGAATATCTGGGTTATGACTAGAGAGATGACCTTTACAAGTGTTTCAGTCTTACTAAAACCCTCAAAATACAGGTACTAAAATGAGGAAGCATAAAACTGGGGCACTGTAACAAAGAATGAAATTTCCACTCAGATTTTATTTATCTAAAAACAAAAATGCATACCTTGCCATTTATGCTGATTACTGACTGTGAAAGAAAAATCAACTATCTAGTAAAAATACTGACTCTACATACTAATATGATTCAGTGTTAATGCTTGACAAGGCATCCACATAAGCAAATTCTCATAATTCCTATTCAAGCAGAAATATGCTTATGTCTAATCAAATCTCACAGCCCATATGAACATAGGCAATATGGGGCATTAAGGGGTTCAAGATGAGTTTCTACTTGTAGAACAGCATTAGGAGATGACATGACTTGACATAAGCATAATTTATTGAGCTAAACTGGTAAAAAAAGTATCATTAAGGGCTGCTATAAAATAGTAATAATTAAAAAACCTAATTAGTAGAGATTCATAAATCTCTTTCCTTCTTACTAAGTTAGGCCTGCTGCATCCCAAAACTTGATCAACACCACCTTCTATTAATTATAAACCAACATTTACTATTTACCTACTAGAATCAATTATATGGAGCCTAAATTAGATGTCCAGCCAAGTAGACAGAATACATACCCCTCTCACCAGCAAGCTCTGTGAGCTGTGCAATGCAGCTCACCTTCAGCTGTACTGTAAGACAGGTTAGCATGTCTTGTGGGATGATGCACTGCTGATACATAAGCAGACATTCATAAACTAGGTCACAAAACTGTTTATAGATATTAAAAAAGATTCAGTGACTAAAGGCCCCAGTGGATTGTCCCAGTTCCTTGCCTACAAGTCACTTACAATACATCAGTATGGTTAGCACAGCACAAGCAGCCTGCTCTGGGATATGGCTGTGCAGACATAAAAGAACTGATTAGAATGTATTTACACTGGCAGCATTTTAGATGCTGTATATTTTCAGAGTCCTACTGTGTATAGGTCCTGTTGTAAATACCAACCATATTTTTGTTGTCGTTGAGGACAATGCACTGCAATCAGGAGCTAAATTGTTCTAGATTGTCTCTAGTAAAATTATGCCAGTATAGATTTCAAGCATATTAAAGCATGTAAGAATATGAGAACTAAAATCTCATACAAAGATATGCACAACAGAGGTCTTGCCACATCACAGATTTGATTAAAAAGGAGATACATATCTAAAATAAACATAGCACCACATAAAGGTAAACTTCTAATCACTAGAACTTCGTTTCTGTTTTAATTCTGATATGCAATAGCACTTCATACAATGACATCTATTCTGCCACCTAAAAATCACTGAAAATACAATTATTTTATATTCTGTATATCAGTGTAGCATTGCACTTGCTTTACAAGAATCTTGCATGGTTATTCAGGTTACTTCAACGATTTTTAATATAATTTTCAGAGGTTGGAGATACATCTAAGACAATCCTGACCCACAGTGCTGTGCCTAGCTTACATCTACCTCATCTATCTCTCAATAATTGTATTTTCCATTCTTCTGTCTTTAACACCAATCTATTCTTCTTTTAAAAAGAGATACCAAGAAATCATAATACTACATGTGACTGATACTCAGTCAAGAGCATGCTATTAAAAAAACGATATAGGACTTTGTAAGACACAGTGAAGCCATTTTTTTTCAAAATAAATAAATTAAAAAATTACATTTGCCCTGTCACAGAGATTTTCACTCTGAAATCTCTATCATAATAGGAAAGCATGATTCATGCCCATCTTTAAAAGAAAAGTAGAAATTACTAAAATATAAGTACCGACAAGGATTTCATTCTTTATTTTCTTGCAAAGGCAGATAGGTCTTTACAACCATTATAAAAGTAATTTAAAAAAAAATAGCATCAGTCCTAGTCATGCTTTCCTTTTAAGTTCATATCTAAGTAGTATGAAGAAAACAAATGCACTGAAGTTTAGTCTCAAGAGATAGAACTGGAAGCCAAAAGCACTGAAAGTGGCAGCTGGCTCCTGGACAGAAGAGAGGGCTGACAGCCAAAATTTTGTAATTCTAATCCCATCTCTGTTAATTGCTTGCTGTTTAGCTTCAGGCAAATTACTTAACCTCCATGTCTCAATTTACTTAATTCCAGGATTATGCTACTTAGATTATGTCGCAAAATGTAGGGAGGGGTATTACAGTTGTTACTGCCACTGTATTTACAAAATTTGTGTAGGGATTTGTGCTCATGCATTGAATGAAATGTTCCAGTTTAAGTCCCATCTACTTACCTCATGGGTGACACTTCTATCAGGACAAAGAAGACAAAAATGAATAAACAAACCACACTCAAATCTAAATTTGAAGTGTCAGTAGAAACTGGTAGCCATTTGAAAAACTTATTAGTCTTTGAAAACCACAGTCCTCTGCATGTCAGTATTGCCAACTGTTGGTTTAATTAACACTCCTTTCTCTAAGGAAATGAGCTCACATTGCACAAGTGTACTGAGTAAGAACTGCTCATTTTGACACTAAGACGTATGTTCTCAAAGGAGTACTAAGAGGTATGTACTTCTATAAATGATAATAAATTATTTCTGCAAAATGTATCATTCTACATCATAATTCAAATTCAGTGGTATATGATTAATACTTTGTGTGTCCACTTAAATAATAGAATCAAATTCTTTAAGAAACCATGGTAATTCTCACAGTCACTTAAAATATTTATCTAGATAACAGTAAATGTGTATACATGTTTAGATCTAATACAAATGTTCAGAAATTAGAGATTTAAGGAAACTGTATTTTCCACATCAAGCTTCAGCAACCTCTTGAAAATATAGTTGAAAATGGCTGACTGTTTGTTCATGAAGAGAATTGAGAACCTTGGTTTGCTGTCAATGGATTCAAATTTCTGTGTGTCTGAAATCTCAATAGAACATACCAAGTGATCAGTCACTGTGCTCCATCATCAAAGCTACTATCTGGTATAGAAAGAATACAAAAGGTAGAATAAAATCTGC
Organism: Dicaeum eximium; assembly: GCA_013396995.1. Lineage (NCBI taxonomy): Eukaryota > Metazoa > Chordata > Aves > Passeriformes > Dicaeidae > Dicaeum > Dicaeum eximium. Next base: position 516,972 of record VWZP01005262.1, on the reverse strand, counting down.
ATTATTGCAAAACTTAATTTTTCTCTGATTTTCTTCCTTCTGAATAAAAAAAAAGACAACCAGAAATGAACTTCTCGCAACAAAACTGAAAGTACTGACAAAAGTTCATATGAGGTTCGACTACTGAATCTGGGGATGCAACAAATACAGCAGGTCACCAAATAGAACACAAAATATCCGGCCTCGAATATCCAAATATAAAATTAATTGGGATGTGGAAAGACAGGAATAAGAAACAAGATTAAAAAAAGCTCGTTTCATGAAAAAAAAAGCTAAAAAACACAAGAGATGCAGAGATTAATGGTCAAACAGGGTAGAAGGATAGCCTAAACCAAGATGAATCTCAGATGTACTGAAGTAAAATTTTAAGAAAAAATAAGGTCTTTATATATTACTATAATGCCAGTCAGTCACATATCTTTAGTAAAAAATTAAGCATGTTTGAAAACTTTGATTTTAGTGTGTGTAAAAGTTGCTTGCTCCCAAGGGCTGTCTGGAAAGTTGTAATATCTTCATGTTCTTTAACATGCAATGCCTGTCATAAAATAATAGTAAAACCTCTTGAATGAATTACTGTATTGTTCATAAATCACAAGAATCAATTAGTACATGTATTGTTCCTTCACTGAATGCCTTTAGAAAAGCAGCTTCTGATTGTTCAATAATTTGGCATCTTACTGTGTCATAAGCTGGCACACACAACTGGAAAAAATTCTAATTAGAGTTAGCAATAAACATTGAGAAGTTAGACTTTGATGCTTGCTCTTATAAAACAAATCCTCTTTTAAAAGTAGACAGCTTTCAAAAAACTCCAGGAAAAAAAAATAAAATCCTGGAAGGTTGTGGTTTCCCTGCTCTTAACTTCTCACTGCAATAGTAACAATATAATGTAACACAATACATGGTACCAAAACAAAAGGAAGGTGGGGAAAAGAACTGATATAAAATTATTACTGAAGCGATGAAAATCAGCCCACTGAAGTACCAGGTGTATTTTTTAGGTGTTTGGCCTTAACCCCACCCCCCAGGAACATATTTAATGATTAAAAATAGATTTAAATGTTTGTGTGCTTTCTTCCTCCTCAACAGACAGCAGTACAGTAAAGTTGATATGAACAGGCTTAACTTTTGTATCAGCCTGTAGCACAACAACACTATATATATAAAAGTCTTTTGTTGTGATTATTTAATTAGTTGTGCATAGATATACAGGAATATATCTGCTAGGTAGTGATAAAAGAAGCATAGTTTTCACTCTTCCCAATGCAGGAGCCTGCATTGGTCAAGGAACTCCAACCTGTGACATCCTACCTGGTATCAGAAGCTACAAACGTAATGATCTAAGCCTGTGTTTTCTGTTTATTTTTCAGGTTCTTGCTTATTGGATGTAGTAGCTTCTCTGAAGTTGGTCCCTGTTACTAGGACAAGAGTAGGAGGATGTTTCCAATTGTCCCTTCCTAGAGACAGAAAGCTACATGCCCGGATATGAAGACACCAAGAATGAGGAAATTAATACAGTGTACAAAGGACCAGTTTTTTAGGGAATTATTTTATGTTATAAATACAAATTCAGAAGAAAGAAATACAAGAAAAATCTTGAGGTAGCTTAATTTAAAGAGGACATACTTCACCTTCTGTAGTTAAGAACTGCTGTTTTTTCAAGAAAATAATCATGCTTTCAGAGCAAGGTTACAGATTACCAGTCATGTTAAAAAATCAGAATTTACAAGGCTGACTATATGACTTCACATAGCAAAAAGAAAAAAAAAAAAAAAGAAGAAAAAACAGAAAGAGAAAATGAAAAAAGAGAAAGACTGTTTTTGCATTTGAGAGCATAAGGATAATGTGTATATTTATAGCACCAGAAAAAGAACCCAGCACTTTAAATAGTGTCAAAAGCATCCCTCACCTTTGAGTTTACCCATACTGCACTAAATCTTGTAATTACAGTCATATACACATGTTCTAGTCAGTTTTAATTAAGGTAAGGCAATACAATTAACTGTTAGCCACAGATCCCTCAAGCAGGCAAAAAACTACCTGGACCTTGCAGACAATGAGGCTACGTTGTCTGCCTAATGGTTAAGGTAGAGAATATCTATACAGTCACAACTATGTTCAACCTCAGAACTGACACAACTATCCAACAATCAACTTTCAAATTCCTTATAATTTCTCACCAAAAACCTACACCAATCCATGCTCCATGGCACACACTTAGCTCCCTTGATTTCTGCAATCCATTACAAAGATGTTAGTTTTGCCACTGTCAAAATGAGGTTTCATATAGGTGTGTAAATCCTTCCATCCTGGTGACCTCCAAATTCAAGCCTCCTGTAACACACTTGAATGTCAAATTTCTTTTTCAACCCACTAGCACATTTTATTTTTTCAAGTGGAACTGAGTTCTTTATCCGATACATATCTTGAGCCTCCCCTGTTCTCTCAGATCTGAGAATTTAAGTCTTTTCTGATCGAAGCAAGGGCTTATTTCTTAAGCTTTCTGATCATTTCCCAGTGAATGCTTCCACCATGCCCTCAATTTCTTCCTTATCTTGTTTACAGGTGATTCCTCTGCACCACAGCAAAGGAGTATGAAATTAGTTCAACAGCTAAAGCATTACACTGTTAAAAGGCAGGATCCCTATGACAAAGTAATTTTAATTGCCAAACACTGCAAATAGAAAAAGTATTGGATCTTGCACTGTAGAGCCAGAGCCAACTGTCTGCGTCATTGTTATTTGAAAATACTCATGTTCTTCCCCATATTCTGATCACTATGACCTTTCAGGACTGACTAAATTAACCTCTTTTCTGAAAGAAATCAAAGGACAATGAAAGTCAAGCAGGTGTGCATAGTTTTGTGCGAAGGAACAATGAAGAACAGATTAAAAAGTCATACACTTACCTCCAATGTCTAGGCATTTACTTCTAGGAGCAGCTATCTTACTCCCAAGATCAGATGAATGTCTAAAAATTCACCATAGAACTGAGTGCTTAAGTGAATGATGCAAAAACACCCAGAATACTGAAATAAATTCCACCCTGGATATATCACACAGATGATTAAACCCATTATGGATTTTCCTTTATATTTTTAACTGCTTTTCTAAGAATGAAGGTATTAGATTCTTAAAATGCTGTGAAAAATATGCTAAATTTTGCTTTAGATCACAACAGATGAAATGGTGGTGCCAAAGAAAACCTGCTGCCTGGTATTCCTAAATGGAATCAGCCTTTTGACCACATAGCTAGACTTTGTATGGCTGTGAACAACTCCAGTACTAGTACTGCTTTTCGAGACAAAGCACCTACAAAATTTCTAAAGATTTTTTACAGTTATGTTCACAAAATGAAGATTCTCCAATATTTGGCCCAATGAATATGCATGCATATTAACACAAGTAGAGATTTTGGAGAACAGCTTTTTTTCTGAACTGCCACATTGCTACCAAACTTGACTAGGTTTCTGACAGAACTATATTTCGGTAAAAGATCATTAGAATTAGGCAATCCTTGAAGACTGGACTGTTTTTAAAATATTCTTTTTCTATATAATTAGAAAGTCACCTAAGTCATTAATTCATACTACATTTTGTTAAAGAGATTTTACCCATGACAAGTCTCTGATTATGTAAAATTTTCCCTTTCTTGAGGGAAATATGCACAACATGAACAGGTAAATTGATTTCTTAAACGAGCAGCTGAATTCCTTTACTACTGTAAGCTGCTTGAAAATCAACAGTAACAGTGATACTGTTTAAATTTACTTAAGTTGAAGATTTGGTCCATTATTTTCAGATTTAGGTTGAGAAGCAGACGTACAGTACTGTGATCAGGTTGCTAGTTACATAGCTTCCAAAAAATAAAAGGTTTGCAGTCTTAGGTCCTTGTGCACTAGATCAGTGCTGACTGTTTCAAAGTTGGATGGATAAACTGATACTACTCATACCTCTGCACAAGCAATCAAATGCTCACCTTATCAAGTAACCATAGCCGAATCGTATTAGTCAGGCAGCAGTTACCATCTCTCACACACACACACACACACACAAACAAAGAACATGGGATGTATTCCATAGGTTATGAAGTTAGTAAGTAAATGTGAGTGTTCCTATGAGACAAAAAAACCCTCGTGTTTCGAATTAACTGATACATACCGTGCTTGAGTTTTGCAGATAAAAATATAAATATGCCTTGAGTTTGTGATAAAAAATTTCTTCTGAAGAATTTAAAATTAATTTACTGAAATTCAAGACTGGATATTGGTTTTGCTCAGAAAGTATGAGCACAGAATTTCTTTTCATAGAATTACAGAACACCCTAGTTGGAAGTGACTCACAAAAATCATCAAGTCCACTTGTGGTTTTGAACTAGACAGTTCCAAGACTCACACCATGTGTCTGAGAGCATTGTCCAAACTCTCCTTGAACTCTGTCAGGCTTGGTGCTGTGACCACTTCCCTGGGGAGCCTGTTCCAGTGCTCAAATACCCTCTGGGTGAAAAACCTTTTCGTAATATCAAGCCTAAATCTCCCCTGACACAAGTTCATGCTGTTCCCTCAGGTCCTGTCACTGGTCACCAGCGAGAAGAGAATAATTCTGGAATTTTACCCCAGAAGTATGTGCAATTCAGCAAGTACAAAATAGGTATCTATTTATCCTAATCTTTATTCTTATTTAATTAATTTTAGTTGCTAATTAATTTTAATTTCTCTAAATCGTAGCTAATTCCTAGAGTTATATTCTTAAGGTAACAACTACAAGGAGAAGAGAGAGAGATATAAACATTTCAAATTCATACACCATTTGTTTAGAGTTCAGCTTTTTTGAATGGCAAGATACAGGAGAGAGGGCAAAGCTGGTTTGTAGCAATAAAAGAAAATCTATCATGCTTTTTATGTATTTGGTAAACCTAGGTAAACCTGTGAAATTATACCAAGTACATATCTGTGTGTCCTTACATAAAAAATCTCCATATGTATTGAATGTAATTCTTTGTTGCACTTCATCATGCCTTTGTGTCTCAAAAGTTCTCATAAATATCCAGGCTACATTGGTAGTGGGCCTTAAGTTTCTCTACTGCGAAACTCTATTGATTGACATGATCAATTTCTTCAAGGTCTGTTAGTTGTCCCTGTAATCTTGGAAGAGATCCAGAAAAATTGCAGTGAACTAAAGCTAATGAGTGGGTAAACAAGGATGAACAGGAATTACATTACAAAGTAATAAATAATGTATTTATTTATATCAGCATTATTTAGTATTAGTAGAACCTTTAGCAACCTCAGAAAACAGGATCTGACTTTGCTATATCCAGTAAAAACAGACAGGATAATCTTCCTCCAAGAATGCCTGAAGTCTTAATCTCACCCCCTAAAATGTTTGCAGTCTACATATAAGATAAGGCATGACAGCTGACTATTGCCCAACTTCACACAATACATTGAAAATATGGGAGTTTTAGTCTGCAGGAATGGTATTAAAATGAATGCTGCTAACTTTCTAACAATTGTTGGGTTTTTAGCAGAGAAAAATGCAGCTGAAGGGAAGATTTGGAAGTTTCTTTGTGGATAAGTATGGAAAATGAAACTTTTGCTTATCTTTCTTAATAGCCTGCAATGCAGGTTTATACAAAGCTGTAAAATGGCCTCTGAAACAAAACACGTAAGGAAGAAGTCACTATCTCTGCACTCTGGTTTGTAATTATTGGAGCCATTACAGGAGAATGTTCATCAGCTTGACTCACAAGCAACTCTGCTGCTAACTCACAGATATTAACATTACAGAAAACATTGAAAGGTAATCAGTGATCTCACTTACTGAGAAAAGAGCACATTTCAGCCAAATGAGAAATTGAGAGCTTACAGTAAATACATCACATGTCTTCAGGTTGTAACCACCAACACAAAATACTTCCTCAATCAGGAAACTGACTCCAATCTTACATTTTAGGGTCAAATTACTCTTTATTTTCCATTTTTCCCACTGACTGTATGTCCTGGGGTGACTTTATGATGCTGAGTTGTATCCTCATTCGTCTGTTTAGCCCAGAAATAAGTTTTGCACCTTTAAAACTAGATGTGAGCGTGAAGGGGGGAGCAGGAGAAGCACTGGAATGTCTGAAGCAGTTGTATCCAAAAACACAGAGATAAGAGCTTTCAGTTTTCTCTCTTGGTGGGTGCTGTCCGCAGCATGGACAGAGGGAGAGAGCTCTCCTTTGCTTTTAGCTAGTATTTTAGCTACCTGAGGCAGAGAATTCCCCTGGACTGTGGCTTTTTTTTTTTCTTGGAACCGATCAGTCCTGCTCTGGACTGAAAACCCAGAAAAACACCAGGAGCTCACACCTGTGGCCCAGCGGGGCCCAGGACGTGGCTTTTTCCAGCGCAGCAGGAACTGATAAGAGACTGAGTGAGCCCAGCTACAGCCCACGACAAGGCCTTTCTGAATTTGCCATCTCTTCAGAACAGCAAGAGGTGTTATTGTTTAATAACACTATTTTTTTATGCTTGTGAATACTTTGCTTGTTAAATGAGCAATTTTTTCCACTTTTCTCCAAGGAAATCTTTTGCCCAATCAGAAGGTGGGGGCCCTGCTTGAATCTGTTTTCTAGAGGGACCCCTTTGGAAGTTTCCTCCCAAATTTGCCCTAAACCATGACAGTGTAGAACAAATTCAACGTCTTCTTTCAGTTCAGAAAATATGGGAACACAGCCAGCAGACACCCAAATGATCAGTCTCATATTAGATCATGAGACTAGGTTGTTCAGCTTGGAGAAGGTTCTGGGGAGCTCTTATATCAGCCTTCCAGCATCTAAAGAAGTCTTAAAAGAAAGATGGAAAGGTATTCTTACCAAGTGCCTGTAGTGACAGGAAAAGGGGTGAAGGCTTTATACTGAAAGTAAATTTAAATCGGACATAAGAGAGAAATTCTTTCTATGAGAGCTGCGAAGCACTGAACCCATCCCTGGAAGTGTTCAAGGTCAATGTGGATGGGCTTTTGAGCAATCTGGTCCACATGGAACGTATCCGTGTCCATTGCAAAGGGTTGTGAACTGTAAGTCATTCAAAGTCCCTTCAAACCTCAACCGCTCTACAGTTCTTGTCTGCTAGAAATTTTTTCTTACATACTCTTACATTTCTTACAAACATATTCTTACATACATTCAGATCGTTCCAGATTTTGTTTTCTAGTGAAATAAAAATCCTAGCTAATACGTTAAATCTGCCATTGATAACTTAGAGCAGCTGAGACTTCAGTTCTCCTTCTGCTATAAAATATCAATCTATTGTAGTACTAATGAGACATTTACTTTCTGGAGCTGTGAAAGAGATACAAACAAGCTAGGCTACATAATGATAAATGCCATTAGTTTCATGAATCTGCATTTTTGTACTTCTGTCAGGATAGCAGTCTGTATCCATATGGATTGGCATGCTTCTGAATGTCCAATTTTTTGCTCAAATTGCAACATATCCCACAAGTTACTATTTTCAATATTTAATGACTGCCATTGACCTCCTTCACTACTGAAAAGCCTATAACATATTCTATGGCTGATGTCAAATATTTATTTAGGCTGCAATTAAACTATAGTTGCAAAAATTGATCTTGTTCATGAAGACATTGCGTATTTCAAGAAGAGCCATATATGTGACAAATATATGGTCAAACAGCACAGTGGGCTGACCCTGGCTGGGTGACAGGTGTAGACCAAAATCTCTGTCACTCCCCTCCTCAGCCTATGGAGTGGAGAGAAAATACAACAAAAGACACATGGATCAAGAGAAAGACAGGGAGATCATTCACCAGTTGCTGTCACAGACAAGCCAGGCTTAGAGAAATTAATGTATTTACTACCAATCAATCAGAGTAGGTAAATGAGAAATAAACCTTTTCCCAACCTCCCTTTTTCCTGGGCTCAACTTCATTTTTGTTTTTATTTCCCTCCTGCCCTTGAGCAGCGCAGAGAAACAGGGAATGGGCTTTGCTCTGAGTTCATCACACCTTGTCTCTGTCACTCCCTTCTCCTCACCCTCCACCCCTGCTCCAGTGTAGGGTCCCTCCCACAGGCAACAGTCCCCCTGAACTTCTTCAAAACAAGTCCTTCCCATGGAGGACCGGAAAAAAGTAAGGAAGGCTTCAGGAAAAGAGTAAGGCAGAACAGATCCTCCACAGGGTGACAAGTGCTGTCAGCAAACCCCGGCTGCAGCAGGAGCTTCTCACAGGGCCGGCACCTTCTTCGGGCACATCCAGCTGCTCCACTGTGGGGTCCTTCATGGCTCTAGATAGGGATCTGCTTCATCAGGGGCTGCAGGGGCACACTGCCTCAACATGGTCTTCACCATGGGCTGCAGGGCAATCTGCTCTGATGCCTGGACCACCTCCTTGTCCTCCTTCCTCACTGACCTGGGTGTCTGCAAAGCTGTTTCTTTCACATACTCCCTCCCACTCCTCACGTTTTTCTGGCTGCAATTCCCACAGCATGGCAACTTCCTTCCCTTTCTTAAATCTGTTAACCCAGAGGCACTACTACCATTGCTGATGGGCTTGGCTCTGGCCACCAGCAGATCCATCCTGCTACCATCTGGCATTGGCTTTGTCGGACATGGGGGAAACTTCAAACACCCTCTCAGAGAAGCCACCTCTGTGGGCCCCTTCTACCAAGAACTTTACCTAGTACAAATGGTGACTACCTTTTACTTTCTGCTCAACAACCTGCCTGATGTCTCTGTACTCTACAGCACTCTCATTTTTCCAGACCCCCCCTAAGCTTTTACTTTCCACAATTCCCTGATTTATTCTTTGTATAACTTCAATAAAGAATGAAAGACGCAACGGGCTTACAGCAAAGAGCCTGAGCCTGAAGCCTGGCAGATGGCCAGAGAAAGAAAGCCTGTGTAATTGCATTATCTTGCACCCATATAGGGAAATAGAAAGTTACAAGAATATATTTGATTCTAGCATTTACCACTAAGTAAAAACATAGAAATCTTCACCAAGTTGGGTTTTTATTCCTATTAGAAAAAGGAATTCTACAGTATTATATATATTTATACAAATTCCACGTCATCTGCACATTTCTGATATGTAGGAGCAGCAGCAGCAAAAAGCAACTTGTAATCACTATAGCTGGTATGTCTGCCTGAAAATAGAAGACAGCCAACCATTATTCTACTCAGTTTAGAGACTATTTCCTATAAAACAAAGAAATCCTTGATGTTGTGAAACCTGGATTAATTCTCAAGCTATGCAGAACAAAACTTTCACTGCTTTTCTCCCCATTGGTTTGTCCTTCCACAGCTTCTGTCATGCTTACTATGTCAACCCAGACTGTGTCTCGAACAATCCTCAGATCTGGCTTCTCATTTGTCTTGTTTCTAAATCAGAGCTATTCTGCTCACATCTTCCCACTCCTGTATCTTGCTATAAACCATTCCCCCTCATCTTTCCACAAATGTAGGACCATGAGTTTAGTTAACACGAAACATAATTTAAAAATTTTCATTTAGAAACTATTTGATCAACCATTTAGCTTCAAAATAATTCCTGTGTTAGCAGGTTTTATCTCATATTGCAGATACAAGATCCAACAATATTTGTTCTGGAATATCATGTCTAGATAGTCACATATCCACCTATTTTTTTTTTTTTAAGTTTCATGTTTACTCAAAGGAGTAATGACCTCTACTTAATACTACGACATAATAGAAGAGCATAAAGGAAAACTTCCAGACACTAAGCAGCAGAGATGCCAGTTATGTAACTATCTAGCCAAGCCAGGCAAACTATCTCCAGGACATATTTTGTTTTCAATTGTTACATTCTTATGTACTCACATTTCACTAACTTTAAGCTGTAATGGCAAGAATACATCAGATGAAGCTACAGCTGACAAGTTCCTCTTTTTTGTCTACCACTAATACAGCTCTAATATGGTGTTTTAACAGAGATTATTTCAACAGCTACTCCAGTTTGCTGCTGAACATTTGAAAATGATGCAAGGTAACAACAACGGACATCCTTCTCATTTACATTCACAGCAGACAATGAAAACATGATGGCTTTCCTTTTCTAAATAAATCTGAGTCAGATAGTTCCATCCCTTAAGTACAAATAAAATACTATGTTATTTATTTTAGGTTTCAACTGCTGCATGGCAAAGAGCCTGCATGCCTTTGTCATCTGCACGGCATGCAACATTTTCCTGTTCAGCTCCAGCAAGAGCCTAAGCACAAACTTCAAGCTGTAAGATCTAACAAGCAGGATGGATACTTGTCTTGGATACTTATTCATAATTTCAAGGAGGAGGCAGATGTCAGGCACAGAAGTTCTGCCCAGGCATATCCTGTATTATTTGGCTTCTCACTAATACACCATTTTGCATGGTCTCACTTCTGTCGCACAAGGATACTTAATGATGATCAGAAGAAGGATCAGGCTGACACTTCCTCAGCAGTGGGAGGCAACTCCCTGCAACACAGTCACCTGTTTTTCAGCTTCAAAAGAAGTTAAAAGACGTGTTTTCACAGATCTCTTTGTCGTTAGTTCAGCATAAAACTGAAGAAAATGTTAAGGTGTAAAATACTCTCCATTAGGGCACTACGCATTTACAATTTGTAACAGACTCTAGGCTATTAGCAACCAAATTTCTATTTTAGTACCTACTCCTTAAAAGTGAGCTTAGGCTGTACCTTGCAAAACACAGCAATGTGTGGCCTTGGTGGCCACTGGTGAAAGAGCAGACCATTCACAGAATATCCTTTAACCTTTTAAACATACTTCACTTTGGTTTTCCCATGTGGAAGGAATTCACTTCCAAAAAGCTAAATCTAGCATAGTTTCTATTAAGCACAATCAGTTACAAACATTAGAAATTGTCTGATCTCAATTCAGTTATGAAAAAATCAGAATAAAAATAATATTATTACAATAATAAGCAAATTAGAAACTATTTAAAATTATGCTCTATCTAACAAGATGGTACATCTTTTTAAAAAGCCACAAAAAAGCTTTTGCATATGCGCATAAAGTGTTTCATATTTTTAGTTGTGCTTTCAACTGCTTTCAAGAGAATCACTCCCTTGTCACAATTTCTAAAAGAAAAAAGTTTGTAGACCATCATCCTTCAGTCTCTGCCATTTCAGTTTTTGTAATTTCACAATGATAGTAAATGTGACATTAAAAAAATTTGAAATAAGTCATTATTAAGTTACTTGTAGGTTTTCTGATTTTAGTGAGGTCCTCTCAATGAAGCTTGAAAAATAGTTTTATTAGAATGTGCACCCTGTAATTAAGCTCCATGAGATTCAAGTAGTTTATGTAATTGACTTTTCATTAAACTTTTCATCATCTGTCACAAAAGCCGTAATTACAGTGAAAACTAATCTGAGTTGCACACTAATTCCCAAAAAAGGATTTAGCATTACATATGGGTTTTCAGCACTATCTGGATATTTTAACTCCAAAAATCAAAATTTCAGAGATATTTCTTTAACTTTTTTTTCTCTGTAGCTTCTTCCTGAGTTTTGTAACTGGACCTTCTGTTTGCAGTTCAATTATTCAAACTAATGCTGTCCAAAAAGTCCTAATGCAAGTGTAATCTCATTACAGATTAAAAAAGTGCACTTAAGAGACAAAAAAAAAAGGTTTAATAAACTTAAATTAATTCATACATTCCATAATGACAGCAAAAATATCTAAGCAATGATCCTGATTAAAACTTTGATCTCAGCTGCAGTACTGTGTAACACTAGGGGTTCTACCACGGGTAAAAAATATTTATTTATTTATTAATCTATTTCAAAGCTTATCAAAATGCAAAGAACTTCTCAGTCCTTAAATTATGTGTTCAAATACATCTTCCATGACTACCAAGGAAATTTTACAGATCATACTTTACAGTGCTTGAATTTTCTGTAGAAATTATTATATTAGGATTTTTTTTCAAAAAAGAACTTGAAAGTTTATGTAATCCCCGTTTCAGCTCACTTAGTTCAAAATAAGGTCTGCATTTGAATTACTTTTTTTTAGAAACTTAAGTAATTTTCAATGAACATGAAAAATAGAAACTCTCTGTGCAATGGACTTTCTTTACTTTGTTTTAATAATTCTTAGTTTTTAAAAAATGAGAAATAGTACTAATAATTTTTTTAACATAACTTTTAAAATAACTCGTAGAGGAGGCAAAACCTTTGTTTTTAAAATCTTCTATCACATGCTGAAACAGAAACCATTCCCCTTATGATTAGTAACAAAAAATTATAAACTTCGAGCCTTATTTGACATGCACAGTCCAATAACTGTTTTCTGTGAGTACCTGTTTGGTTGTATCATAAAAGAAACATTTGATTGAAAAAGACTTCATCTTCACAATATGCATAAACTAAAAAAAAAACCTGATTTGTCAATATTTATAACACAAACCCAGCTGATACGCACTGAAATACAAGTACTACATCCTCTACCCTTGCTGGCTCCGAGAAGACGTTCGCAGGAGACCCGGCAGTGGCCTGCTCAACCCCGAGCCGGAACCGCTGCACTACCCAGAGTTTTTAAAATATTCTCCAGTAACTACTGCAAAAATAAATAAATGTAAGCATCACACACAATACAGTTTTTTGACAGAAAAGATTAGCAATGCCAATATGCGTAAGTTTCTAGACTGTGGGGCCCTGACTTCAGTCAAATCAGTTTGTTTTTCTGTGTGCAACTCCACTAATTGCAGTGCGTCCCTCTACACATGGTGCTATTCAGCATTGGTGACAACTCCTGATCTGCTTACAGGATGCTGATCACAATCACCACAACTATCAAGGGAACTGAAAATACCCGTTAAACGTGGTCCCTAGGCTATGAAGCCACGCTCTGGCCCCAGCCATGCCCAGTGTTACATTATCCCTCATCTGAGATCACTTAAACCTGCAGAGCTCTTTAGGGAAGCGCGACACTCTGCTCTACATTTGGGGGTTTGGCCTGTGTGTTTCAAAATGTGACGAAATGCTTTGCAGAAATTAGCAAATATGTACACCCTACAACTACTGCTGTAAGCCCTAAACTCTACTCCACTCCTCCACTTGTGAACCCAAACCTGTAATAAGCTACATATGATTTAGTCAGTATTTCTTAATATCCAATTAGAATTAGAATAAAATCATTAAAGGTTCTTTTATAACAGCACTTAGCTTATTAAGACACATAAAAGGTTTGGCTCCCTTGGGCCACTTTTATGGGCCATATATTTATAGCTGAGAAAACAATACCCACTTCAAGAAGGACAAAATGTAGTTCAAAATGTACACCAGTGCATAGTTTCCTATTTCATTTCCCATTTTATTTCCCTAGTTCAGATGTATTAGAAAACTGCATTTTAAGAAGTAGAAGGTTTCTATTACAGAGGGATCAAATGACCTGCAAATTTAACTGTATTTTACATTCATCATTATCCTTGGGCATAAAACTCCACTGCTACTACCACCTATTAATAAATAAAAAACATTCTCACCAAAGATCCATAAGTGCCTAGATTAAATAGTTAAAAGTCAATTTCATTTTGTTTTGCAATTGATGGGCATTGTGCACACTCTTGCTATTTGGAAAATCATTAGTATCTTATGAAAAAAAAAATTCGCCTAGGAAGCAGCTTTGCAAGTGAAACAGAGCAAATTCACAGTATTTTAAAAACTATTTTCAATTTACAACATATCTACAGGCACTGTATAGACATATATATATGTATATGTACATATAAGTATATATGTCTATATATATATACATATATATATGCATAACTGCATTATAAAATAAAGGCAGATAATAACTCATCTGAGACATGCTGAGCTAGACAACTATTGGTATGCTCAGAAAATGACAGTGTGTCATTTCTCTAAATTCAAATCCAGCCATGTAAGTAGGAAGTGAACATTACAAATGTCTCATAGTTGCTGACAGTTACCTGTATAAAATCAGTGGTCATTCCAGTAGGTGACTTAATGTAATTTATTTTCACGAAGAAACCAAATATCCTCATTAGCCACTTCTGACACCTGTGCAACCAGAGATGAACTAAAATGCACGGGAACCAGTTTTTGCAGAACACCTTCCTGAGGCATTGAAATAGTCTACATTTGAAACATTTAACACATTTCAGTCAGAAGGATTACTACGTAATGACTGTAGTAGTTGTCATGATGCAATAAATAACATACAGGCAAAATTAATTTTCTGTGCTGGTAGACTTCAGGAAAAAAAACATTAGTGCTTAATGGTCTCAAACAAAAATTGCCTTGGGAAGTCTGATGTAAGCTAAAGGGAGTTGAAATGAAAAAAATGTAAGATTCGGTGTGGAGTACTATGAAAATAAAACTGGATGCCTGTATCATCACATTTTTAGCAAAAAAAACACACCTCCTAACAGCTGTTTGCAGCTGTGGAGGCTCTCTCATAGTAAGTTGTGTGCAATGGGAAGGCTCAGCTAGGACTTCTGATAAGCAAATCTTAGCACAGAATCACAGAATCATCAAGGCTGGAAGACACTCTTCTGATCATCACGTCCAAATGTCAATCATCTTGTCCAACCATCTTATTTAGCTTCATAAAAAGAAATATGCTTACTATACCAGATATATTGTTTCTTCAATGCTGATCCAATTTCATTAACTGTAGTTCATGTAAAACCACATTGACTACCATAGTTTTGGTGCACCAATACACTTAATATCTTCATGGTTTATTTAGTATAGAATATCTTGGTTAAAACCTTTCCTATCACTAGAAGGTTTTGTTGGGGTTTTTTGTTTTGGTTTTATTTTATTTTCACATCTACCACCAATGGATAGCAGAGATGGCAATTTACCATAAATTTCCTAAAATAAGGACAGAGTGAGGATTACAATTCAAATAGAAAAAGTCAGTGACTTCTTGGTACTGTGCATTTCTTCTGTGAGTATTCACAGCTGTAACTTCTATTCATAAAAGACAGAGTTATCATTGTTCTACACAGAATAAAAGAATTGCTGTGAATTAATTATTAACTGTGAATTATTAATTCATGCTGATTCATGATAAATAACATTAATTGATTGCTGCCTGATAATAGGAATGAGCTTTTACTGCTTCTGAGATCAAACCCTAATGTTTTACTGGACAGAAGACTTGATTTTTATTTTACTTAAAAAAATTCAGGATCAAGCTGACAAATTCAGCACACACCCAGAACTAAGAACTCTAAGAAGATATGATTTAAAAATGTGTGATTTTAATGAAGACCACTTGAGCCCGGTAGAATCAATACTGTGTATGCAATATTGCATGCCAGTAAAAGAAAATATTATGCCACTAAAAGAAAATATCCACTTCAAAAGTAGGAACCCACTGTTACTTTTAAGCTTTATCTGCAATCTCTATTAAGTGCACTGCCTTTTCAAGTAAGTTAGTTGACCCACCTGAGAATAAATGAACATGATCTAGAAAATAAAAAGTCAATGGCCAATATCTAATTTAAATTAAAAAAAAAAAAAGTTAAGTGAGAAAAGTAATATTATGATACTACCCCTCAAAGGGAATCCAATTCATTACAATCAACAATGTGTCTGCTTTGTCCTTGTTATGCTCTCCTTTCATGCATGCTGAGCTTTCCTTGCTCACTGCATTAATCACTGTCCATAGCTGGTACGATTTAGCTGGGCTTCTGTTAAGAATATCACAGACTATTCAAAATTCAAGAAGTAAAACAGTATTTATGAATTAACTAGAGTTTAATAACACACTACAAATCCTCGCAAAGTCTTAGGCTTAAATTCCAATATGCAAAAATGTGACATAATTCCACATACTATACATGTCATTTTTAAAAGCTATCTGTTAAAAATAACTGCACTCTTGAAATTACAGTAAGCATCAGTGAAACACTACACATTTAGCTAAAAGTGGTATTTTATTTTTTAACAACAATCCTTACCTTTGTTTTCTAATTAAACTTGAGTATTATCATGCATGACTAAATGGGCTTTGGTAACTTCTGATGCAATTTCTGATAGAAAAGTCACTAGTTTCTGTGGCAAAAAATCAAATGATGTGTTATTTCCTTAGCTTCTTTATATCTTTGCCAGGCTGCTTATTAAATTTAATAAAAAAAAAAACTAAGAAATTGCAAGTAGAGCTTGCAAGAATAAATAAGCCTCTCCCTACAAATCCATCAACCTTTATATGAAAACCTATATGCAACTAGAACTGCCCACAAGCTTTCTCCCTCTTTTGTTAATCTCTCTCATATCCACAGACAGAAACATACACAAGTCAAGAATTTCAGTAGAGCTCTTGCCAATAACACAGCTTTAAAAAATACATCCATTTTAAGAAGGCACAAAAAGATTCTGATATAAGTATATATGATAATTTTAAAAAGGGAATTTCGTTACAAGTGAATAAAATTTTTCTTATTCTTAAGAGTGCTACAGGTTTTCCTTACTATGGATCTAACAGGCTACTTTTGAAAGGGAACCTCGTGCTCCAAAAATTAACACAATTCTTTTCAGACATATGTGAAGAGTGTTTTATCAGTAAAGTGTTGCAATGGTTATAGCAAGGTATTATTATTCTGGGCAGAATTTTTGTTTTATGTGATTCTGCCTTCATTATCACATGCAAATGTAACACCAGAACCAGTAAAAATGGAAGTTTATGCAAACAGACAAGATTTCTCAAGGAAAAAAATTGATCCTCTTTTTCCTAGCAACGTGAAAAAGTAATTTAGTTATCTACATTCTCACATCAACTCACAACTAATGCATAATGTAATCAATACAGTGATAAAACACGTTTTGTTCATATGTTTACACACAGTCAGTTTCATCAAAAGAATAATCAAGCTTTGTGTTCCTCCTTCAAAAATAGAGTCTACATAGCCATTACTTCTTAAATAGCACATCTGTTTTAGGGATCTTGGGGTTTTTTAATGTACTTCAAGCAGTATACAGTGCCATGATGAGGCCCAGAAGAAGTATTATCTTTGTGCATCATCCAATCATTCTGGTACATCGTCCAATAAAGTGCCACACTGCTTTCTATAGAGTTACACACATTAATTTTCAAGGCACTGTCAGTGCTAGCAGTACAGAGGCTGTTGGCCCAGACACACTGTGGACTCAGTCCTGTGATCCACTGGGATCCATTGGATGCATCCTGTGACTGTTGGGGTCATCCGGGGGATAACCTGATCATCTCCATCTCCTCTCCCTCCCTCACATTCCACTGTCTAACACCTCAACACCTCACACTGGGGCTCAAGACCCTTTGGCCTTCTCCATTCCGTGACTCCAAGTACTGGCAAACCACCATTTCACCACACTCAACATTGCTGGAAAGCTCACCACATTCTCACCAGTACAGCCTAACAAAACATAGCCTTCTGACAGTGTTAGGAAGGTGAATAAAGGAGTCATGGATGATCCTCCAGCCACTATCTACTTCTCTGGATTTTAAGCAGGACACATGCTTACCACACAAACTTATTATTAAGTCTTTATTGCAAGAATGGGCTCTTTCACTGAACCTGCTCTACCTTGGGCACTGGGAGAAGCACGAAGACATGCCAAGCAGTGGTAATCATTACTTACCTTCAACTGAGATCTCTCACATACACACATAAATATACAGAAAAATTGTATCTTAGAGGAAACAAAAAAGGGGGAGAGGAGGTGTGATTTATAAAAAATACGGAGAGAGAAAATCTCTTCACAGCCTCCAGGATATATTAACCTATCTCTCAGTCAGTCAAATTTGTGTTGACAGTTCATATACTTCACGTAAGAAATAGATAGTTAGTTCTCCCTTACTTTTTATTGACCTGGATGCTCAGTTATTTCATCTCCATGTATGTCTAGATCTAACGACCATTTGAAATGACCCTCTGAAATGCATCAAAAAGCTATCAAGCAGCATATCCACATTCTAGAAACAGCAAATATTTGAAGTTGTTTCCTTCAGACCAACAAGATACTCATAAGCCTTCCAGCAGTAGTTAGTTTCCTAACTTCATCATTTTAAAAAAAAGAGATAAAAATTGTCTCTGAAAGAAATCAGTATCTAATTCAGACTGCACTGCCAAGAAAACATACCACAAACACTAATGATGCAACAGCTTTTCCTTATGGTTCCTCCAGGTCCCAATTCAGAATGAAAAATGAAGAACCTGTTTAATCCTTAATTACTTATGATAAACATTTGAGGGTGAGAAGTTCCATAATTCAAACCCAGTGTCTGGGCACAGATAATACATTGTTACTAGTGACTATTCTGCTAGAACTACAGTGATTTTCTCATGTGAGTGTCATTTTGAAAGGATGGCAGAAACTTGCAGCTGCTCTGCAGTTGATCATATACAGTCACATGAGTTCTTCTCATGAGAGGAAGCACCTTACCTCACAGCCCATTTTAGATCACCCAAATCTCTACCTGGCTTTTCCTGAAAAGAGTAATTGCCCTCTAGAATGGGCTTTTCCGAGATCCCACCAAAAGACACTACCCACTGCACCAGTGACACAACTGAGGTTGAGTAGTCAGTGTTAAAATAATAAGTAACCTCAACAGGGATGTGTGGTGTCCTGAGAAAACAGAACTACCTACAAAGCTCTTCTGTCTGAAGAAAAATTGTGCCAGTATTAGTTTAGAAATACTATGAAACTTCGTAAGCAGATGCTTTGGAGTGTATGAGCCTGTTCATAAGTCCCTTAGGAACTCAAGCATCTGGGTAGCATTTAAGGCATTGGGTACTAGATTGCTTTACTCATTTTAAGATCCCTCTCACATGTTGGAATTGAATGGTGATGGATGCATGGAGACAGAATAGCTGCTCCTTCCTTGACTCCATATACAGATCCCTTTTTGTTTAATGCCATGATCTTTCTTTAAATATATGAGAAATCAGTTCTGGAAGAAAATGACTTATAGCTGGTAAAAATGTGAGTAGAACTACAAGATTTGTGTAAAGAATACTACAGTTGTGATTTCAAGTCTGCTGCTTCTCTCCGTGTTCAATCTAATGAAAACTGAAACAACTACATGAGTGACTGATTTTAGCTGAACTGAAGGATATTTACAACGAGCCTGAGACCTTAAAACATTGACACAGCTTTATCAGTTATAAAATGTTTCTCTCTCTTCATGGAAGTACTTACTTCCAGCATAATTATGTCCAGCAATCTTACTGTAAATAAAATATGCAATATTCCCAATAGTCCCTAGGACTTTGATTAGAATTTTCATATTTGTTTTAGTCAATTACTCACTTATTAACCTAAAAAGAAGGTATTAAAAAAGTACTTTACATTTTAACCATACTTCATATTTAAACTGTGCTTTGATCCAAGGGTTTAGCAACTGCAGCAATGTCGAAGAGCCCTCATGAATGATAACTTCATTCAAACCATTAACGGAGGAGGGTTTTCCTTTTGAGAATTTTTCTTTACTCCACGGAAAATTAGTGGGCATGTGTGAAGACTCCCATAAATGCTAACTTTTCAACACCAGAAACCCATTTTGCTGAATCAGGAAAAAAGAATTTTGTATACTGTAAGCAAACTCTAGGACTACTTACTCTCCTAGACCTTGATCTTAGTTTTCTTTATTTTAAATACTTCAAAACAACCTCTGTAGCATTTCATAAGATACCAGACTGAGTACTTAAATTTTATACCTATAACTGAAATTTACAAAGCAAAAATTTTCTAGAGCTAGGAAGATAAAACAAAGAAATAAAAATACAGACAATAATAAGAAGGTGGAAAATACTCCCATTGTGATACGGAAATACAGCATGTATAAACTAAAAATCCTTTTCCTGATTACCTGCATCCTCTTATATACTCCTTAACAGAACAGGGAAGGCTTTGAAGCTAAATAAATACAAAGGATCTCTCCATAAAAACATCAGGTAAAAAAACTTTGTACTTTGCGTAAAGGGGTGTTACAAACACAAACTAGTCCTGAATGTTTGTTTAGTTTGGGTGGGTTTTTTTTTTAGAATTTACAAAGGAGGAATTACATAGATATACGTAAGGAAGAATAGAGGCTGCATAATGGATTGTTTTTACACCAAGAAGACTCAGTAGTAACCAAAATGATACTACAACAGTGGAATTCCAAACTCCAGAAACTAGAAATTTTACTTGTACCACATACATGAAGTTGATATTTGGAATATTTTGATTAATTATTTTGTAAATTTCTTCTCAAAAAATCGAAGCTGGACGTTAAGCAATATTTAACCTTCTAATACAGGCATTTTTCTCTATATATGTCATAGAAATGAACTTGCAGCAAGACAGAAGCACCAGAAGCTTGGTTTAAGTTACATTTCTACTAGTCAGAGACTCGTTTAAGCTCTGCACATTTTAGTAAACACTAAATTGCATTTTTTTTCAGGATGTGAAAATTTACACACACACACACACACAAACAAATCCACACACACATAAAAAGAAAAGGGTCCATTTCTAAAAATCTGTTTTGGAGAAAAGAAATTAAATCAGTTTGCTAAAATATTTCGTAACATTTGCAAGAATAATAGCTTTACCTTTGGTTTAGAGTTTTAGAGAAGAATGGAAAATCTTTTTATTTTTAAAGAATTTTAGAAGATTTTAAGATCAAGGAAAGACAATACCTGCAATTAAACATTTCAAGTAAGACAGCATGAAGTGCTTCCTGTATCTTTACTTCTCAAAAATATTATGACATACCCCATATAAAAAAAAAAATTGTACAAAATTGCTTTCAGATTCTATTCCCCAAAATAATTTAATCCCCCTTATTTATTACAAAACCTGGAGAGTACACACAAGCTTCACTTCGCCCAGTCTTCAAGATTAAACTTCTTTGTAACAGTCAGCTTTAACTGTCTTCTTACAAAGAAGAAACCAAAAGAGGAAGATGCAAAGAGGCACCATTTTAATTAAAGACTACTTAAAAATTAAGACTACTGTTTGACGAGGTTGCTATACTTCGTATCACGCACAGGGTTAAAAGCTTGTCATTCTTGAATGTGAAGACCAAAACGCAAATAAGTAGTAAGTAAAGCTAATCAGAGAATTACACAATGGGAACAGTTGGAAGAGGCTGCCATTAGGGTCATCTGGTCCAAACTCTAAGCTCAAGCAGGATCATCCCAGTGCACAGGACTGCATTCAGACAATTCCTGGACATCCCCAGTTAGGGAGACTCCACAGTCCCTCAGGCCGATCTGTTCCAGTGCTCAGTCACCTGCACAGTAATTCTTCCTCATGTTCAGGTGGAACATCATGTGCATCATTTTCTGCCCATTGCCTCTTATCCCATTGTTTGGCACCACTAAGCAGAGCCCGGCTCCATCCTCTCAGCACCCTCCCCTCAGATACTCACAGACACTGACAGGTAGGTCCTCTCTCAGCCATCTCTTCTCCAGGCTGAACAGGTCCAGCTCCTTCAGCCTTTCCTTGAAAGAGAGATGCTCCATTCCCTTAAACACCTCAGTTACTCTCCACTGGACCTGCTCCAGGAGCTCCATGTCTCTCCTGTGCTGAGGAGCTCAGAACTGGGCACAGCACTCCAGGTAAGGATTCACCAGGGCTGAGCAGAGGAACAGGATCACCTCCCTTAACCTGCTGGCAATGCTCTTCCTAATGCACCCTACTGTGCCACCAGGGCATACTGATAGCTCATGGATAACATGCAATGTTTGGTGAACTGATTAAAGTTATTTTTCTGATTATTTGTCATACAAAGGAAACGGTTATTAATTGTGAGAATACATTTTAAGTGGTATGAAACACTGTTGGTCCTTTTTTTTAAAATTACATCTCCTAAAGTAACTACAATCAAATGTTCAGTAAAGTACAAAAATACACTTTGCAAATACTAATCTGACTAGATCCCAAGAACACCTATTACTATGATTAATCTCATGCAGTAACCAGGAAGTAAGAAAAGTTTTAAAAAGCCTTCCAACCTTTGTAACAACAGGAGAGAGGAGATGTAACAATTGACCTTCACACTGTAAGTGGCTCCAGCTTCTGCCTGAATCAAAAAATGTTAGAGGCCTCTTTTTCTTAAAAATGCAAGAATGAAAGACTCACTGTCCTGCAAAAAGTCCTAGTGGATTTATCTTACCTTTTTTGTTCTCAGCTGTTTTTTCTGATTGTAAAATTTTAAATAGCTACTAAGCTTTCTAAATGGAACTATGCACTTCAGTTGACACCGAAAAAAATAAAATGCATACACAAATAGCAAAGCAGATACTGCATTTTTAATGACAGTATAGATTGAAATGAATTGAAAATCCCAAAAAAAGTTCTTGCTATACATAAGTCTTAATATTGTTTCCTGAAATTAAAAAATTGCAACAGAATGAAGAACAGACAAAGAACTGGGATTGAATGTTTCACTCTGAGTTCTTTGCAAGAATATAGAAATAAGCAGGGAAAAATTTAAATTCTCAATTTAAAAAACAAACAAACAAACAAAGTGCATTGTTTCAGAAGGAAAATGAAGTCTAGCTATAAAAAGAAGTTTTTTTTTTTATTTCCAGGAATTGCAAGAGACCTGAATGCTAGAAGCAGGATTAAAGAAAATTATATGAGAGTAAGTTCACATTAGAAGTATTAAGCAACTCATGTGACACAGCCAGACACATGCCAGGATCCTGAGTGAGTAAATGGCAGTCAGAGATGCCGAGCCACTCAAGATCACATTTGAAAAGTTGTGGCAGTAAAGTGAAGTTCAGTGACTGGACAAAAAGAAACATCATGGATTCGCCCATCCATCTCACCACCCTGCCCAGTAAAATTATGGAAAAAGTCTTCTTGGAAGATGTAGCAAGATAAATGAAGGCAGGGAGATAACTGGAGACAGACATGGTGATACCAAGTACAAATGCCACCAGACTAATTTACTTACAATAACTATGTCAGTGGGACAAGGGAAGAGCAACTCAGGAGCTATGCAGACTTCTGTAAGACCTTTGGCACGGTCCCTCACAACATTCTAACCACAAAATTGGCAAAATATGTCTTTGACAACATACTACCAGAAGACTAAGAAACTGGATAGAAGACCACATCCAAAGACAATGACATCAAGTGGAAGCCACCATGAGGGTGGTGAGACGCTGCAAAAGAATGCTCAGAGAAGCTGTGGATGCCCCATCCCTGGAAGTGCTTGAGGCCAAGTTGGATGGGGCTCTGAGAAACCTAATTTAGTTGAAGCCATCTGTTCCCATGGCAGAGGGGATTGGATTAGATCATATATAAAGAT
Organism: Dicaeum eximium; assembly: GCA_013396995.1. Lineage (NCBI taxonomy): Eukaryota > Metazoa > Chordata > Aves > Passeriformes > Dicaeidae > Dicaeum > Dicaeum eximium. The sequence goes on along the minus strand of VWZP01005262.1, from coordinate 493,690 downwards.
TCATTTTAACCCAAACAATCCTGATTCTGCAATTCTTTGAAAATGAAAAGAAAGGAAATAGAACGGGGTGATATGCTTATCACTTCAACACAACCCAAGAGATTTTCAATGCTACAAAGTATCTATAAATTACAAATTTACAGTGGTACCACAGAATCACAGACTATCCAGGAAGGGGCCTATGACGATCACTGAGTCCAAGCTCTGGCCCTGCACAGGACATCCCAACAATCCCATCGTGTACCTGAGAGCATTGTCCCAACACTCTTGAACTCCATCAGGCTTGTGGCTGTGACCAGTACCTTGGGCTGCCTGTTCCAGTGCTCACCCACCCTCTGGGGGAAGAAACTTCCCTTAATAACAAGCCTAGATGACTAACCTAATCTCCCCTGCCACAGCAGCCATAAATCCTGACTCTGTATCAGCACAAGCCTTTCAGCAGTGCTTCAAATTGAGTAAATATCTCTTAAACCTTTCTTCCAAGTCTTGACTGTGCTGATTTGCCCCTGAGAAGGTGGAGTGATAGAGCAGCTGCACAGGCACCCACCAGCTAGCCAAGGTTAAGCCACTGCACTTAAGCATAGCAAAGAAATTTACTGAGAGTAAATAAAGTTCATTTCATGTCTACAAAAGTATAGTATAATCTGGATAAAAACCAAACATATAATATACTGTTTTCCTTTTTATGAATAAGTATTCCATTTTGTGGAGAGCACTATTATCTACATCTGGACAACAGCGGACCTTTTTTCCCGTAATCATTGATGAAACAAGGGATTGAAATCTCTTCAGAATACATGTGTATGCTATTAATGAAGAAGCTAAACTAATCTTTACATGCACTAGACAAACATTAATAAATTTTAGAGACTGGTAACAGAATTCCAGTTATTGTGTAATACATCAACATAATTCTATGATGCATTTAAAAAGACATTTAACATGAAACAGATTTTAATTTCACTGAATTCAGCAGGACTCCTCAGATATGAATTTAGGCAACAGATTATATGCACCTGGATGTTACATGTTGACAAGTTAAGTACATTCCTTAAAGCCATGCTAAGAGTGTCCTACTGACCAAGAGCCTTAGTTTGTAACATCTTGTATAAGAAAAATATTTAACAAGTAGATGGCAAAAAGTAAAGATACTCTTGCACTACATCATGTCACAATGACACCGAGATTGTCTGATTATCTCTACTACAATAAAATCCATTATCACAATGTTGCTAGGAAGATCCAAATAAAGGATTCTATTTAATGCAATTATAGGTCAAATAAGAAAAAAACTTCAGGTCATTGTATTTTTTCATGCTATATGTATGGGCATAAACACAGTTTACATGTGTATAAACACATACATATGTTTTACAGTTGAGCTTTGACATAAATAATAGACAAAAACACAAATAAAAAAATGCAACCAGGATAAATTAGAACAGTGACTGATCAAACTGGACTATGCTAAACGAATCTACTCTCTTTGATAAAATACTTGATTTTTTTTAGACACAGGGGAAAATGATACAACTAATATATATGTATTAAGGTAACTAATATATACATATTGAGGTATGTGTGAAGGTATTCTTCAGCAAAGCATTATGAAATGGGAAATTAATAATTAAAATAAAAACAAACTGTGATTATTTTACAAAACATGAAACATTTAACAAACTATCCTGAACTAAAGTGAAAAAAAGCCCTTGCTATAAAGCTACATGAATTTGTAATATTGTTCTTGCAGGACCAACTTTAAGACTATAAGGATTCTAATTATTCACTTGGCTGCAGAAAACAGAATTGGCTAATGATACGTGCTAATGGGGATACAAAGCTAAAAGGGATTGCCTTCTGCTGTGATGGAAGTTGCTGCCATTGTAGAAAAGGATCTAAATACCACATTAAAGAAATTGGATCTTGAGTACTAAACAACTGAAATAAGAGAAGTCACCACCGTAAAAAGTACAAGGTAAAGTGCTTAAAGACAGCTGCAAAGGGTGCATATTATATGCATCAGAAATACATATATATATTAATTAATCATGAAATTATGAAAAGCCAAACAAATGCAACTATTTCAGAGGCTAAGAAGTTTCTGGAAAGAATATGTGTACATTTTCCTCACAGAGTTAGAGACAAACTAATACTAATGATATATAAAAAATTGTATTCTTTGGCAATATTACATCCTAAAGCTTATACAGATTTCAGTTATCCATGTGCAACGGAGTGCACTCCACATGGAAAACACAGAGATAAAGCATACCATGCTAAGAAAAAGAGATTATGTTTCAAAGAAGACTCAATAACCTACAAAAATAAAGGCTAACTGCTACACTGCTACTGATAAGTACTCTGGAAAGGAGAACAAAGAGACTAGTGGGTGAACACAAAAGAAGAAGGTTTATTCAAATGATAAGCAGAGTTATAAGGCACAGCCCAAATGGTTATAAACAACTAACTCTCAAAAGAAGCCAACTTATCAATTTACCATTTTCAGGACAATCATCTATTTAGTGTCTTAAGTAACTGTCCTATCCCTTAGGACCTTTATGGGTATCTTTCAACTAGAACCATGCAAACGTTTAGGATTTTGCACATCTGAAGAAGCAAAAAAATGAATGTATGAAAATTCTGCAGAGGGAAGGGGCCAGTGGAACAATGCAATGTCAGGAAAATCAGGAACTATAACAGAGAGCTTCCAGCACCTAAATTAAATCTTTTCAAAGGCAGATGAGTTTCTGGGTGGGTGGCTGCCACTCTCCTTTTCATTAATCATTCAATACTGCTGATTAAATTTTTTTATGCAGATGTAATGTGATAGAAAAAACTCAAAAGTGCCCTTTTTTCCCTTCATTTCCCCCTTTTGCAATGTTTTACTGGCTGCATCTACAAGGTTAAAATAACAATTGTGATATAAACTGAACAGAACTAAGTGTAGGCTATACATTAATCCTAACCTTATACATTAGAAATAATATGAGTTATCAAACGATTCATTTCAAAAACTAATTCAAGATGAAATTCAATGGTTTAGATCTCTGTAATAGATTTATTCCAATGCTGAAATAGGCTAATTTTACCCCTCTATAGCATAACATGCACCACTTCCACATTCATGTCCTATAAACTTCTTTTTTAGATTCCATTTGCAGAACATCTGCCTTTTCAAAACTATGAGAAATGGAAAGATGCCCCATGACAAACTCGAGCATAAAATCCAAACAGAACAGATACTCATCTTATTTCATGTTCAGCTACTGATTCTGTCAGTGATTTTAATTTACCTGATCAATCTCTATGGGATTTTAAACTGCTAGTGCCTGGTAAAAATCAATGGGAAGCCAGCATCCACCTTTCATATGCTTTAGAAAATCTCCTCTTTTAATACTTATTCGAATGACACACTTCTACAATTATATAGACCTTACAAGGTAAATGCTCACTCTCACCCTCTCAAAAAGACTCAAACAACAAAACACAAAAACCCAAAAAACTTGTGTAAGAAAAACGTGTAAATAATAATAAAAAGAGAAAAGAGTTTTAGAAGACCTAAACCAATATATGCACATGTCAAGTTGTCTTTTTTATCTAAAACTCCTGCACCAATTTCATAAATAAAACTCAAAAAAGAAATCCTGATTTCTCTTTGTGTCACTGTTTGTTTGGTTGTTTTTTTTCTTGATATATATGGATAATTTAAATTTAGTGTAGTTCTGTTCTAAGTGTTATTATAGAGGTGTCTCTATAAGGAAAAATTTTTGCTTGCTTATATTCATTTGCTGTTGATTGATACTGGCAGCCTTTAGAAGGGACCTGAGAAAGGAGCAAGTGCCAGGTGATCTATATAAGCCTTGTGTGTCTGATAAATGCCTTTTCCAATAGTTAGTGCTCTGGACCTTACTTCATTTCGAAGAGCATCTTGACCAACAGCATTCTAGCAGATTGGTTACCCAGCTGAAAATAAAGGAGCACAAATAAAGGAGCTTGATTCACAGGCTGCATAATTTTTTTAATTACAATTATAATTATTTCATGGCAGTCTGGATTGGTGTCTAAAATCATAAAACTAAGGAACGTGTGCCACTGCAGGGGAATTGCAACCACCAAGGTTGTTTCTCCAGCTACCACTGGTCCAAAGCCATGTTATGGTGCAAAACCAGAAAGATAAGTAAACTGAGCAAGAGAAGACAGTTACAGTTGTCATATCTGAAACACAAGGCAGTAATACAGATGATGGAGGACAGAAAGAAAATGCTGCTTGCATCATCTGGTATAACTACTGGTTGACCTCCTTTTCATTCTGTGATGTCTTGTAGCACTGACATATGTACTCCAGAACACAGCAAAAGGAGGAAAATCACTTATGTGAGGACTCAGACAATGGGACACTGTGTTAAAGGCAGGGGGCAGCTGGCATAGAAGCGGAAGGGAAATAATGACTGAATGCACAAAAAATTATGCTCCAGGCTGAGAGAAGAGAAATGCTATCAAGGGAAGTCACGCTACTGCCACTATCAGAAGTGTTTGCATGACCTGATAGTAATTTATTTAATGAAATAAAAATGTATCTGTTCTATAAAGATAGTACCTATCAAGAATGTTTGTATCATTACAATAGTTACAAAACATTTTATTATGCAAATGCAATATTTTAAATTTGAAAATGTGTATTATTTTTTATTATTAACTGTATGCCTAAAATATAACATAGGTTGCTGATAAACAGTACAGAAATAACATCTTATTTCACACCAAAGTTTCACTTACTACTTCTTTCAATATTGCTTGAAAATGTTATTCTACCATGTTCTTGCATGACTTGGGCCTCTCAGAATATCTATAAATTAATTTATTTATTAATTTTGAACAATAATTTAATGTCCAAGAAATAGGTCAATCGGTGTATGTCTAACAAACTGAAATTAAAACAAGCTGTAAATGGATCCCTTAGTTTCCTTATAAAACCTACCAGTATAGCTCTGTGCCTGCTAGACAGATGCTAAACAGCTGCACTTGGAGGTTCCTAACCCATATTTGTTAGAGAACCCATATTTTGAAAGACAAGAAGCTCTTTTTAAGCCATTTGTCCTAATCCTGAGGAAATAAAAAAAAGGGAAAAGGCAGAGAGATGGCAGAAGTTGTATCAAACTTCTGAATAAACCTGAAAACAATACAAAGTGTATATACTTTGATGTGACTGAAATATAGGATGCTACAATATCACCACATTTCTCAAATTATATCACTGTATTTCTTTGCTGAAGACTTTTTTGAAGCATCTTCAACATTCAGATTAGATTTCAATCAAAATGCCACATTTTTAATTTATTTAATCCTATTCTTTACTTTAAAAAGTAGCTGAGGCAGATGCCAGGAGGATAACATGAATAACAAGCATAAGTATTGCAATAGAAAATATTTTTCACTTAGTGATTTCTAACTGTTGTAGTGATAAGATGTCTTTCTATTAGTTTAAGAAAAATGCTTTTCAAAAGAAACAGAATTTACATACTTTGAATATTAAATAAATCAAAAACTCTGAAGAAAGTTATTCCAGAATAGCATCTATACTGAGACTGCCATTCCATGAGGTAAAGTAGAAAACAAACCTCTGTGAAATTTGGTGGTTTTTATTGTTACTAACATATATGCAAATTTGGCTGTATTGAGTTACAGTATTGCATAGCAGAAGAGTAATTGATAGCACATATATTTGTAAGATTGCTGTGAATTCAAATGGCATAAGAACATCTGTATAATCTGCATGCTTCCATAGAAATAAAAACCGTATTAAATATATACCCGCTATAACAGTAAACTGTCTTTCAAGTTGTCAAAAGCCTTCCCTTTTCTAAAGGAACAGAGTTCTTAAATTATAAAGATATTGCGTATATATTAATTCAATAATTGTGATTTTAGCGCTCCTTTAGTATATAAAAGGGTGTTAGCATTATATCTGGTCTGCATTTGAGCTCTGTTTTTAATAGCCTCTAGTGTGCAATGGTAATTAACGTGCACAATCCTTGCATATACACCTCAGTATAAGTATGCTACCTTTCAAAATAAGGTTGCAACAGATATAAAATATATTCATTTCTCCACATTAATCTTACATGCATTTGTAAAATTTGCATTTCTAACTTAATCTGATAATTTGCTTATAAATCTCCATTTCTGAGACTTTTTCAAACCTTTTGAGCTTATCTTAATCCTTAAAACTAATTTGTTTGCCACAAGTATTCTTCACTCATATCCAGAATTCTAGTGCAAATCACTCTTGTTTTTGATTACAAAAATTTTGCAGAAACACATTCTTTTGTACTCCGGACATCCATTCAATTGCTATACCAGATGAACAGAAAAATGCATCTGTCCTTTTCGATTTCAGCAAAAGGCTGAGGTAACAGCAGTAGTTGATTAGTCATTATTTGGAAACATCGTACCATTAAACCTCAGTTCCTATTCAAAGATGATTTTGTATTGTAGGGAACACCACAGGATAACTATTTTCACCAGAAGGAATAGTCGAGGCTTTCAAATCTTTTGTTATCCAATCTGTCATTTAAATTAGTCTAAACTACCTACATTTACCTCCTTTTTTTCCCCATCTGTGTGTGTGACATTTCACTGATGAACAATTAAATGCAAGAGAACAATTTCAGTATCGTAGCACAGTATTTCCACCTATGGAATTCTGCCATTCAAAAATAAGGCACGGATAGTCACATTTCTTTGTGATCAGCCTGCAAACTCCTTATGGCACAGTATAATAGCCAGCCTAGAGGAATCAAAGAACATTTTTTTTTCATTTTATAAGTGTTTTCACCATCATTAAGCAGTTTCCTTATCACTTTGCTGTACTTAAATTCCATTTCTTATAATTACTTAGTCTCTTTACAAATAGAATTATTAAATTACACAGCTTCACTGCACACTAGAGGTCAGCCATTAACGGCCAAGATGTACTGAGATGTACTTTTATTATTTCCAACCAGTGAAAGAGGTATTACAAAGCTTCAGTCTCCACTGGGCTTCTCACTCATTTTTGAAAGCAAACTAGCAATTAAATCTAAGAATACACAGATGAAAAAAACCTAAGTATTTTATGGCTAATAATTATATAAATTTGACATCAACATAGAACCATAGCATGGTTTGGGTTGGAAGGAACCTCAAAGACCATCAAGTTCCAACCCCCCCTGTCACGGGCAGGTACATCTTCCACCAGACCAGATTGTGCAGGAACCCATCCAGCCTGGCCTTGAACACCATCAGGGATGCAACTCCCACTACTTCTTTGGGCAACCTGTTCCAGTGCCTCCTCACCATCACAATAGAGAACTTCTTCCCCAGGCCTATTTTAAATCCACCCTCTTTCAGTTGAAAGCCATTACTCCTTGTCCTGTCACTACATGCACTTGTAAAAACTCACTTCCCAGCCCTTCTGTATGCCTCCCTTGGGTACTGGAAAGTGCTCAAACGTCCCCCCAAAACCTTCTCTTCTCCAGGCTGAAAAGCCCCACTGCTCTCTCAGTCTGTCTTCATAAGAGAGCTGTCCCAGCCCTCTGCCCACCACTGTGGCTCTCCCATGGACTCATCCCGACAGCTCCACATTCTGCTAATGCTGGGGGCCACTGAGCCCACACAGTACTCTTGGTAGGGTCTCACAAGAATGGAGTGCAAGGTAAGAATAACTTCCCTTCACCTGCTGGTACCTGCTTCTTGACACATACAAACTAAGTAATACAAACTTAAGTTTCCCTTCAACTTATTTTAAGCATTTCTTTTTCAGAATGCTGTGCAACTAAAATAATGCAGTATTGCCAAAACAAACCTGATTTGAAAAGAAAATTTGTTTTGCCTGACATTCGGTAGGAAAATATACAAATATACACTCACTTTTCTTCTTCTACCAACCAC